>CANYCX011988384.1:0-23965 GCA_948193385.1 Breynia disticha f. nivosa | reverse complement strand
TGATTTCTTGTGTATTTATACTTATATTTTGCATGGATGGATTTATATGCATATTATCCTAAATGTATTTCCACGACTTCCGCATTTTTAAACTATATTGATATATGTAGGGTATTTCGTGTTCGACGTAACTTGCATATTATGTTTAGACGAATCACGTCTTCAGTTTATTCCTCTCATAACTTATGTTTTTTTAAAAAAAATAGTGCGAAAAATCATAATTATTTAAAAATGAACTTTATGAATTTTGGGCGTCACAAACCAAGCTCAAAGGATCATGAATTCGCACTACACAATGGCCTCCTTCGATGTGCCTCCTTTTTCCATCAAAACATAGCAAGATCTTCGTGTTCCTTAATCATGCCTAGATAAAATCAAAACAACCATAAGCTTATAAAATCCATTGGTTTATATACTAAAATGACATGAAAATCAACTAGAAATAAGTAGAATAAATGTCCATATTTGGTCCTATCATAGTCGTAATTTCCCTTAAAAACCACATTTTAAACTGTTTTTATTGGAAAATTCATTTTAAGTTTAAAAATGGATTTATGAATAGAATAGTTCATATCTATATAGATTATCGTTTTTTTGCATGATTTTGACTTTTCATGTGATAGTCAATATTGGTTGTGATTTGAGACAGATTTACAGGCAGGTTGAGATAGATTCACAAGAGAATTGAGCTTGAAAAAGGTTAGTATGCCTTTGTGCTGAATAGAACGAGTCGTGCTCATCTCTATTCAGGCCCATGATCCACACACGACCATTTTGATTTATGTTTATTGCAATGTACTTTCATTTACATGCTTTGAGAATGATCACATTTACATTTCTTGCAATTTTAGGGATTTTTCGCCTTTAAATTTTAGTTAGTTTGGTTTAAAATTCAATTCAAACTTCAATCGATTGGACATTCTAATAAGCAATAGTGATACACATGACAATTAGTTTCATTTTCCCTTTGGTACGATAATTTGGGTTGAGTTTCTTACTCTCATGTATTACTTAACTGCATACACGTGCGCATTTTTTTCATCATATAGACTTGGGATGCGTCAAATTTTTAGCGTTGTTGCCAGGGAAAACTGGATATTTGTCAGTGTTTGAGTTGTAAGGTTAGAGGGACCAATCTTTTAATTTTTTCCATTATTTGCATGTTACTTCTTGCTTTTGATTTGTCATGTTGATTTTATTGTTTTTAGTGTGTTGTTGTTGCTTGTGTTCTGTTGGTTTTGCTTTGTGTTTGTTCTTGATTTTGATTGTTTATTTGTTTTCTTTTTTGCCTTATGTTCTTGCATGATTTTGTTTGTTTTTCTGTTCTTGATTCTGTTATTGTATATATTTTCTCATGTTTTTGTTTAGTTTAGTTTCTATTTTCCTTGCTTTAGTTTGTTGTTATTAGTCGCTTAGTGTCCTCTTTGTCTAAGTCTCTCATCACAATGATGCACACTAGTACAAGAAGCACGACAAAGCAGTCGCAGAAAGCTGCTACTACTAGCAGACCGGTGCAGATTCTGCTGTACAACTCCAGCAGTTCTAATTCAGGAGCGCACACACTTGAGAGTGATAGAGGTGTAGAGATGGCGGACAATCCAAAAAACCCAAGTTAGGCCATAACTAGACCGAGGATAACTGCTAACAACTATGAGTTTACATTGCAGATAATCCAGATGATCCAAAGTCAGGTGCAATTCTGTGGGAAGTCGTATGACGATGCGAATTCTCATATGACGAGCTTTTTGGAGATCTTGGATACGTTCAAGATCAATGGTGTATCCAGGGATGTAAAATGACTTCTTCTATTCTCTTTTTTGCTACGGGACGACTCACGTTTGTGGTTTTGTAGTCTTCTAACTCGTTCGATTGAGATGTGGGACTACTTCTGTCATCATTTTTACAAGAAGTATTTCCCACAAATCGGATCAATACGTTTATGCACGGAGATTACAAAATTCATTCATTACGCACCAGAGAGTTTAGGTGAGACTTTGGAGCACTTTAACGAACTCTTTCTTAGATGCCCACACAACGGTGGGAGCCGTGGTTGCAGGTAGAGACCTTCTACAACGGGCTTACATCGAAAATAAAGCAAGCTATGAATTTAGCTTTTGGTGGATCGAGACTGCATAAGAGTTGGGAGTACATGGCACTTGTCATGGAAATAACACTGAACAACTATGCTTGGAGTGGTAGAGTTGATCGACTGACGAGACCTCAACCTTCCGCTACACTTTAGGTGGACCATATTATGTCTCTATAGGCCAAATGATGGTCTAGAGGAAGCAAATTGAGGAGCTCACTAGGTTAGTTAAGGAGCAAGCTGTTGGTGGACGTATAGTTTTGAGACTTGTTTATTGTATTATATGTGGTGGTGGTCACTCTATGAAGGCATGCTACTACACGTCTTACGCTTATGATGACCCACCCTAAACCTATTGTGAAGCTCATTTTTATAAACCTTTATTTTTAAATAAGCAAATCTTTCCGTAATAATTTAATAATAATAAAATCAATATGGAGGATTGAGAAAAATAGAATGCAAATTACATAAAACTCGGGCCATTTATAAACAAATATAGTAAAAATATGCAGAATCTACAGTTAGTTTGAAAACAAAATCAAAAACTAAAAGTGCATAGATATATACAACCATGTACAGGTATGTACAAGATCAAAATCCCAAAACACAAAATCTAGAGCCCAGACCTCTACGCGAATCTCCAAGTCAACAGTAGTTATCTATGATCTCCACAATGTCACAAACAATCACACAAAGGTGAGTATTTTCATACTAAGTAAGTTCTTTTTACTACACTTACCAAAGTAGTTAATGCATAAGTAATCTTTATTGATTACGATTTAAGTACATCATGCAATAGGGTAAAAATCCCTATTAATCTATACCCAAAACTGTGCTTAGTTCACTGATTAATTCCCGTTTAGAAAATTCTCCAGGTAACACGAGTCGTGCCATACAGAGCATAAGGTCGTTCTCATCCCATTTTCTAGAACCCTAAAAGCACTGAGCGTGCTATCTAAATTGGTCTCAACACGAGGGCGTGTTGACCAGCACGGGGATCGTACTGACCTACAGTTTTGCACATTTTCAATTAAATTTTAAGGCATACACTGCAGCAAATAAGTCTTGAATGACTATTCCATACTTAGCACAATTCAAATAACATATTCACAATAAAATTCACTCTAAAACAGTACATTAGCACACATACTCGCTTGCACACATATGTCTTAAACATTGATAAACTTATCAAATCATTCCATAAGTATAACACTTATACAAACACATTACTAGCGGTAAACCATTTCAAACTGAGTAATAAACATCATTAAGAATCTCACACCATGGCATTAACCATATGTATGCAATATGAAATGAAAGTGCAATGCTAATGCAATTGCACACAATATGCCCCAAGGTGTTTCTTTCATTTTCTCTTTTTCTTTTCTTTATCTTTTCTTTTCATTTTCCCTCAGTCCAGACCGGGATCAAACCTAGTTCGGCATCGAGCCCAGCTCAAAATATCATCGGTCCCAGGCCGGCCACGTGTCACACAATGAAATACAACACATAATGAATCAAATGCATTAATATGGCCACTCAATTAAATCATATGTATGCTCATCAATCAATAATTCATATGAACATCAAAGTCATAGACCAAATAAGAGCATACCATCAAACTATCATCATAGCAACAAATCAGCCAAGGTAAATATCAATATCATGCTCTCTCATTTAAAGACATGAACAGAGCAATATCATGAGATCACGGGAGTAATCCTTAACATCAACTCATAAGAACACATAAGCATTCAAGCCTAAGCATATATAAGCTCAAACATAACAATCACATCTGCAAGTTCATTAAGACACATTTAATGTATAATCTTAACCCATTTCCATCCATTTCAAGTATGAATCAACCATACAGATGCAAGACATACAATGGTAAGTGTAAATTGCACTTACCTTGCAAAACTCGCGAAGTCAACTCTGGCTCAACTTCGATCCATAATCCTCAAATTATTGCCTATATGAAATAATTATACAAAGGCTATTAATAACATATTCTTAACTTATTTCTTGTATAGAAAGCTCAATCTTAGCCTTTCAACATCAAATTCTCAAATTCACAGTGAATTCCAAATTATCAATCTTCATAAGCTCATACTAATCATGATTTTGAACCTCATGATTCATTCTCAATAGTTCAATTAACTTGAAGATAACCATTCAACCTTAAATCAATAACTACCTCAACTTCTTTTCCTTGTTTCAGAAATCACAACAACCTCCATATTCTTAAATACATGAACTTCACTCAATTTATGGGAACCGTTCTTACCTTAGTGAATTTAGCTTCTAAATTGCAAGAATATAAGTTCTTCTTTGCAGAAACGCGTCCTCCAATCTTTCCTAAGGTTTCTTTCGTGTTTTTCTATTATTTAATCATACTTTGTTAAATAAAATAGTAAAATAGAAGGTGTTCTACTTAAATCTTTCCAGTTGACACGACCTGAAGCATGGGTCGTACTTGTGGTCGTGCCGTGCATTTTCAGCACAAGTTCCAGTTTGATCGTGCATGATATCATGTTAATCAATTTCTGAAATGATGAGCATGCCCTCCAGCACGATTGTGCTCGTGCCCAAGCTCATACACTGTTTTTTGCATATTTCTGTGTCCTACTCGATTCGATTATGTTTTTAATCTATTTTCCAAATAGATTAATTCTATCAATTTCCAGGACGTTACAACTCTCCCCCTTAGGAAATTTCGTCCCCGAAATTTAAATCGAGTAAAAGCACGACTATCTCCAATTAACTTAAGCATGGTATACTTAAGTTTTCAACATACCATACTTAAAATCAACACTAAAACAGCAGCATATTAGAAAGTTAAATACCAAAAATAGGAATGTAACATCAGAATCTATAATCAGAACGCACCTCAAGCCTTTGATTATGTGCTTGGAAACAGATACGGATACTGCTGACGCATATCACTCTCGACCTCCTAGGTAGCTTCCTTTGGCGAATGGAAACTCTATTTCACCAGTAACATAGGAATCTCTCGATTCTGTAACTGCCTCATCTGTCTATCTAGAATCTCAATAGGCTCCTCCTCATAAGATAAGTCCTTTCTCCAACTCTGGAGCTCTAAGAACATGACTAGGATCAGATAGGTGTCGTCTCAACATAGATACGTGAAAAGCATCTTGTAGTCGAGACAACTCATTTGGTAACCTCAATCGATACAAAGTGGTCTCACTCTCTCAATAAGCTCATACAGTTCGATATATCTAGGACTCAACTTACCTCTTTGCTCAAATCTGATAACACCTCTCTAGGGCAAAACTCACAAGAACTCCCTATCTCTGACATCATACTCTATCTCTCGGTGATGTCTATGGAAATAACTCTTTTGACGATCTTGAGCCGCTTTCATACACTTTTTCAAGAGTTTGCTAAACCAAATCTAGTCCCTCAATCTATTAACATCCCAGTATGCTGAACTCCGACATCGTCTCCCCATATAAAGCCTCGTAAGGTGACATCCCAATACTAGAACGATAACTGTTATTGTAAGAAAACTTGATCAAAGGTAAATGATTGTCCCAAGTACCTCCAAACTCCAAAACACAAGCTCGCATCATATCCTTGACTGTCTGAATCGTCCTATCCGACTGTCTATCAGTCTGCGGATGAAAAATTGTACTAAACCTCAATTTGGTACCCATCGCATCCTATAAACTCGGTCAGAATCGTGATGTAAACCTAAGACCACCATCAGACATAATTGCTATCAAAACATTATGTAATGTAACGATCTCAGCAACATACAAATGGGCTAACTTAGCCAACATATCATCCTGTTGGATAGCTAAGAAATGTGCTGATTTCGTCAATCTATCTACTATTACCCAAATAGAATCGTGACATCTCAACATCCCTAGTAAATCCATAATAAAATCCATGGTAATCTTCTCCCATTTCCACTCTGGAATCTCTAACGGTCTCAACTTTCCAGCTGGAGCTTGATGTTCTGCATTGATCTGCTGACAAGGTAGACATCTAGCTACAAACTCTACTATCTCCTTTTTCATGATCAATCACCAGTATAACTCTCGCATATCCCAATACATTTTAGTACTACCTGGATGAACTGAATAAGGCGAAGAATGTTCCTTAACCATCAACTCATTATTCAAGTTAGTAATGCTTGGAACACACAGTCTTTCTCTATAGTACAACACTACGTTATCATCTAATCCATGAACTGTACTCACTTTTCCTTTCTCAACTTTCTTTTGATTTGCATCAAATGATCATCTTCCTACTGACACTCAACGATCAACTCTCGAATTTGAGGCCTAACTATGATATTTGCCAACATCTGATCCTCAATCAAATCTAACCGCACTCGAAGCCCTCGCAAAGAAAATAATGACTCCGCTCTATAAGTAACAGAATCATCATCTTCTTTTTCTTTCATACTCAAAACATCGGTGACCACATTCGCCTTTCTAGGATGATACTCAATAGTGCAGTTGTAATCCTTAAGTAACTCAATCCACCTCCTCTGCCTCAGGTTAGCTCTCGCTGGGTCGTAATGTACTTGAGACTTTTATGATCAGTAAAGATCTGAAATGTCTCACCATAGAGATAATTTCGCCAAACCTTCATAGCAAGAATGATCGCAGCTAACTCCAAATCGTGAGTAGGATAGTTAACTTCATGCAGTCTCAACTATTACGATGCATAGGCAATAACTCTACCGTGCTACATCAATACTCTGCCTAACCCTGCTCTAGATGCATCGTATAAACAACAAATTCACCTCCCTGACTAGTTAACATAAGAATTGGAGCTTCGACTAACCTCCTCTTTAGCTCCCAAAAACTCTCTTCGCATTTATCATTCCAAACAAATGGAGTATTCTTTTTTAGCAAAGCTGTCATCGGTCTAGCTATCTTCGAAAAATCCTCAATAAACCTTCGGTCGCCAGACTTAAGAACCTCCAAACCTTAGTCACATTTTTAGGAGCTTTCCACTCTTGAAATGCTTTAATTTTATTAGGATTCAGTTTTTACTCCCTCAGCTGAAATCACATATCCTAGAAAGACAACCTCTAACATCCAAAACTCATATTTACTAAACTTAGCATACAGTTCCTTTGCTTTCAATAACTCAACCACAATCTGAAGATGCCTCTCATGCTCTTCTGTACCTCTAGAATACACTAACACATCGTCTATGAATACCACAACAAAATGATCTAGATACGGCTGAAATATCTTGTTCATTAAAGCCATAAGAGAAGTTGGTGCAAATGGCATCACCGTAAACTCAAAGTGACCATATCGAGTCCTGAACGCTGTCTTCGAAATTGAACTTTCCTTTACCCTCAATTGTCAATAACCCGATCTCAAATCAATCTTAGAAAATACTGTCACTCCTCACAACTTATCAACCAAGTCGTCTATCCGTAGCAACGGATACTTATTTTTCACTGTAACCTTATTCAGTTGACGATGATCGATACATAATCGCATACTACCTTCTTTCTTCCGCACAAAATAGCACTGGTGTGCCCTAAGGTGATACGTTAGGTCATATGAAACCTTTCACTAACAGCTCCTCTAGTTGTTTCTTTAACTCTTGTAATTCTACAACTACCATTCAATATGGTGCAATAGATACTGGAGCTGCTCTCCGTATGGTCTCTATCCTGAAATTAGCCTCTCCCTGAGGTGGCAATCCTGGTAACTCCTCAGTAAATACCTCAGGACACTCTCGTACAATCTCTACATCTTTCACCTCTAACTTCGGTTAATCCGAATCAATCATAGAAGCTAAGTAAGCTTCACAACCATCTCTCAACAATCTAGTAGTAGCAACTGTTGAAATCAAACATGAATGTATCACTGTTTGCTCGCTCACTAACAATACCTTACTCTCACCATCAACCATGACCATTACCTCTTTTTCATAACAATCAACCATTTCTCTATTCCTCGATAGACAATCCATCCTTAGGATGATTTTGAAATCCGCCATCCTCAAAACTATCAAAGTGGAACCCGGATCAATCAGCACTAAAGTATCATAAGCAAATATGGAAATCATACCAATAATGACATCCACATTCTCTGTCATCTCATCTCTGGTCATAATAAAAACTTGGGCCTGTGGTGTTGCCCCTGATTGTGCGGCTGATCCACCTGTTCCATGTTTGGAGGCTACTCGACTAGCTCCAATTGATGTTGCAGCCTTGTTGTCACAAACACTACTTTGTCTGGATACGCCTCCTACTTGAGGCTCCCTTCCCTTTGGATAGTCTTTGGCAAAATGACCTGGCAGTCGACAATTATAACACAAAGATCGTATATCTCCACCAGTGTAGGTACCTATACCTCTACCCTGAGATGTAAGAGGTCTAGTGGAATGACTCCTCCCACCTCTTGCTCTGCCTCTAGACTGTCTACTACCTCTGCTTGTCCCTCTAAAAGCTCTTGTATCTGATCTCTGACGTCCTCCAGCTGAACTAGACCGAAAAACCTTCAGTTTTTTTCCCTCTCGTTTGTTCTCTCTAAATCTCCCTTAGCTTCTAACTCTTCTGCCCTGATGGCAGTCTCTAGTAGAGACTCATAAGTGGGTGGTTTCATTGCAATCCTGGTACAAATATTATACCTCAAATCCTGCTCAAACCTGTCTTTCCTCTTCTGATCAGTATCCACATCCTTTGGGGCATATTGAGAAAATCTAGTAAACTCTGCCTCATACTTTGTAACTATCATATCTTTCTGTTTCAGCTCTAGAAACTCAATTTTGTTCCTCGTCAGACAAAGTGGAGGAGTATACTTATCCGCAAACTTCTTTAGCAAATTGTCCCAAGTCAATGTTGTTGGATCATTTTGACTATTAGGAATTGATTCCCACCAATTCCACACTTCCTTCTCTAAAAGTGAAGTAGTATACCTCAATTTCTACTCTAGAGTGCACCTCATATGTATGAGAATCCTCTTAGTATGTCTCAACCAATCCACAGCCTCTGTTGGATTGGTCGTGCCCTCAAATGTCTTAGCCCCCTGTTTCTGACCTTCCCAAAATTTTTATCAATCTTAAGAGTCTACTGACTCCTTGAAGCTCTTTGGCTTCTCATCGTTTTCTACATCATCTCTCAGAATAGAGCATATGCAGGATCATAAGAGGGTATAGGCATAGTAGGTTATGCAGGCTGCTCAGGAGGTACTAGAGCAAGTCCTTGCCCCTGTACTGACTCCCTCAACTCAGCGGTACCATCATGCGATACATGGCCAGTAGGCTCCATCTCTGTTATAAAAATCACAAGTTCAAACTCATTTAGCTTCCAAAACATGATGAATATGAAAACAATTTTCTTGGCACAGCCGTAGAGAATCTAATCCCTGCTCTGATACCATTGAATGAGAAGCTCATTTTTATAAACCTTTATTTTTGAATAATCAACTCTTTTTGTAATAATATAATAATAAAATCAATACGGAGGAGAGAGAAAAATAGAATACATGCAGTCTATATAAAACTCGGCCCATTTTATAAACAAACATAGTGAAAAATATGCGGAAGCTGCAGTTAGTTTGAAAAAAAAAATCAAACTAAAAGTGCATATATATATATATATATATATATATATATATATATATATATAAAACCATGTAAAATTATGTACAAGATCAAAATCCCAAAACTCAGAATCTGGAGCCCAGATCTATAATCTCGTATCACTGCTCTGATCTACTGTGAATCTCCTAGTCTATAGCAGCTATCTATGATCTGCACAATGTCACAAACAATCACACATAGGTGAGTATTTTCATACTCAGTAAGTGATTTTTACTACAATTACCAAAGTAATTAATGCATAAGTAATCATTATTTATTACGATTTAAGTACACCATGCAATAAGGTAAACATCCTTATTAATCTCTGCCCAAAACTGTGCGTAGTTCACTAATTAATTTTTGTTCAGAAAATTCTCTAGGTGACACAGGTCGTGGCGTTTAGAGCACACGGTCGTGTTGATCCCATTTTTTGGAACCCTTCAAGCACTGAGCGTGGTGTCTAAATTGGTCTTAAAACGAGAGCGTGTTGACCAGCGTGAGGGTCATGCTGACCTATGGTTTTGCACATTTTTTATTACATTTTAAGGCATACACTGTAGTGAACAAGTCTTCAATGACTATTCCATAATTAGCACATTTCAAATACCATATTCACAATAAAATGCACTCCAAAACAGTACATTAACACACATACTCGCTTGCACACATAGCTATATCATATGTCTTAAACATTGATAAACATATCAAATCATTCCATAAGTATAAAACTTACACATACACATTACTAGTAGTAAACCATTTCAAACTCAGTAATAAATATCATTAAGAATCACACACCATGGCATTAACCATATGTATGCAATATGAAATGAAAGTGCAATGCTAAAGTAATTGCACATAATATGCCCCGGGGTGTTTCTTTCATTTTTGCCTTTTCTTTTCTTCTCATTTTCCCTCGGTCGCAGATCATCATTGAACCCAGTTCGGCATCGAGTCCAGCTCAGAATTTCATCGGTCCCAGACCAGCATCGAGATCTCTATCGGAATCATCCTCAGGCCCATTATAGAATATCAGCCACGTATCATAGAATGAAATGGAACACATAATGAATCAAATGCATTCATATGGCCACTCAATTAAATCATATATATGCTCATCAATCAATAATTCATATGAACATCAAATTCATAGACCAAATAAGAGCATACCATCAAACTATCATCATAGCAACAAATTAGCCAAGGAAAAGACCAATGTCATGCTCTCTTATTTAAAGACATGAACATAGCAATATCATGAGATCAAGAGAGTAATCCATAACATCAACTCACAAGAACACATAAGCATTCAAACCTAAGCATATATAAGCTCAAACATAACAATCACATCTAGAAGTTCATTAAAACACATTTAATCTATCATTTTAACTCATTTGCATCTATTCTAAGTATGAATTAACCATACAGATGCAAGACATACAATGGTAAGTGTAAACTGCATTTACTTCGTAAAACTCGTGAAGTCGACTCAGGCTCAACTTCGATCCACAATCCTTGAATTATTTCCAATACAAAATAATTATACAAAGGCTATTAATAACTCATTCTTAACTTATTTGTTGTATAGAAACATCAATCTTAGCCTTTTAACATCAAATTCTCAAATTCACAATGACTTCTAAATTATCAAATCTTCATAAGCTCATTCTAATCATGATTTTAAACCTTATGATTCATTCTCAATAGTTCAATTAACTCAAAGAAAACCATTCAACCTTAAATAAATAACTAACTCAACTTCTTTTCCTTATTTCAAAAATCACAACAACCTCTATATCCTTAAATATATGAACTTAACTCAATTTATGAGGAACCATTTTTACCTTACATAGTGTTTGGTATTAATTCCATATTGATTGGATTTCATTTGTAAATGAATTCAAATGAAATAAAATGAATTCCATTAGGAATTGCAAATGAAATGAACAAAAATCTTCATTATTTGAAAATAAGTGAATATGTTTGGTGTGTGTTAAATTTTGTGGATTTGCAAATTCCATCTCTTTTGATAAGATTTGAAAATGAAGAAAAATTAACTAAACCAATTCCATGGATTTGTAAATGAAAGATTTGAGTTTTTTTAAAGAATCATAACGAACACAAGAATTGAATTTATAAATGAATTCTATAGATAAAAAAAATTATACCAAACAATATAATTTGGAATTGGAAATGAATTCTACACAAATCCATGGAATTGTCTGATACCAAACACACACTTACTAAATTTAGCTTCTAAATTGCAAGAATATAAGTTCTTCTTTACTGAAACAAGTACTCCAATCTTTCCTAGGGTTTCTTTTGTGTTTTCCTTTGCTTTAATCGTACTTTGTTAAATAAAACAGTAAAATAGTCGATGTTCTATTTAAATCTTTCCAGTCGACATGACCTGAAGTAGGGGTTGTGCTCGTGGTCATGCTGTGCTTTTTTAGCACGAGTTCCAGTTTGATTGTGCACGAGATCATGCTGATCAATTTCTAGAATGATGAACACGCCCTCCAGTACGATTGTGCCCATGCCCGTGCTCATACTTTGGTTTCTGCATTTTTCTATTTTCTGCCCGATTTGATTTTTTTTAATCTATTTTCCAGATAGATTAATTCTATCAATTTCCATGACGTATATCCCTCGAGTCCACCTATAGGGAGAGCAGAGTACGTTGATCTGGGACCACCATTCCAGCTGCACCCACTGAGACACTCTCAGCCTGCTCAGCGACACCAACCATCGCATTCTCATCATCATCAGCCTTCTTTTTCATAGTCCCAGTCATCTTACCATTCTTCTTCCCATCCTTTCTATTCTTTGCACCAGTCACCTCATTATTCATCTTTGTCTTTTCACACTCCTAGAAATCCACCTCCTCCTCCTCAAAGATATCCTTACCAGCCACTGCATGCCAATAATCAACATACCTCCAGTGATTTTGATTCTTCTAGTCCCAATGGTGGTAATTTGTGTAATGCCCTCAAATTTGCACTAATTTAAACAAATTAATAATTAAAAACATAATGAATAAGGTCTGACAAGGTTTGGATAAGCACGGATCAGAAACCACGTCGAAACAGGCCAAATAGTCTAGGAGATGGTTTGGCAAAATCGTTTCCCAAATGGTTTGGGTTTTAAAACTTAAATTTTAAGCAGAATGACCAAACGGTTTAGGAAACAGTTTAGCCAAACCGTTTCCCAACCCATTTACGTTGGGAAAGGTGTTTAAATTAGGGAAAAATGAGATTTAAAGGGGTTCCAAAACACAAATACATACCTCAGCCACCAAACAACATTCCCACACCCTCTTAACCACCCACAAACACCATCGACCAAATTCCCCTTAAGCAAAAATTTAAGTAATCCAAAAACCCACACAAAGGAACAAATCTCTTTATTGGAAAACCCTAAAAAGTTAAAAAATCTAAACTTGAATTGTGGTTTGGTAGGTAGGGTAAGCATAAATTAGACAGGATGAGTCGTAGTGTGTGTGTATGGTGTCTTAAGCAAGAAGGTAGGTAGAAGAGCCAACAAGAGAAAGGGGTATGAAATAGAATGTGGGAATTGTTGATTTAAGCGATAATATATTGGGAATGATGGGGAAAATGAAAAATGGGTCTAAGGGTGTGGATCTTATAAGAAGAGAAGCTAAGGTTTAAAGAAGAGAGAGAGAAAGAAAGAAAGAGAGAGAGAGTATAAATGATAGGAGAAAATGAATCTAAAAGTTTATATGAATGTTCATGGTTAGTTTGTGGAATAAGAATTGGTGTTGGCATAGAGTCGGAGCTGCTATCGGAGGAGCACAACTAGCTCGGACATGTGAGGTGAGTGTGTATTTGCCGCTTTCTTACTGTTGGGTCTCATTGCATGGGTAAGTATGTTGGTTGTAATCATGTTTTTGTTGTGTGCGTGTGAACATGTGGTTAAATGAATTGAGAATGTGTTTGACCATAGAATGGTTATATTGATTGATGTAATTTGGGAATGTGACATGAAGCCAAAAATGGTGGATATTGACGGTTACATATGTGTATGCAAATATAGTTTGCTTGATGAAATTATGAAAATAGGATAAGGTGTTTATAATTTTTTTAATAACTATTGTGTGTGAAGTTGTAAGGTTCTATGAAGTTTTATGGTTTGAGTGCAGTCGTGGTTTGAGGGTAACATGAACTTTGAATGATTGTGATAACTGTGATTTTGAGTGTATATTCATCACTAACTTATTGTTGATTTCTATTGCATGGTTTAAATGTTTGGCTTTAATTGTGTATTATGAGTGTGAGTCTGAATGTGGGTTTGGATGAATTGAGAATATGTGTGGGCATAGGATGATTTGATTGTTGCTAGATGTGAACCCCATTTTTAAAAAGTTCTTTTTCCAATAAATACGATTTTTGCACCTATTTTTTTTTTTAACCAACAGTGCACAATGCAAGTCAAGTAAACATATATATATATATATATATATATATGAAATCAAGAGTGGCATACATGCATTTTCTTTAAACCGGCCCAATACAAAATAAAAGTATCACAAATGCAGAAGCCATGGTTTGTGATTTAAAACAATGCAAATGCCAGTAAAAGCCTATTCTGATATATGTATGGCTGTACAAAATACAAAAGTATGAAGATCCCAAATATCTCTAGGAGCCCAACCTATCCGCCAGGCATCACACGTGCAAGCTCTGCCCAAAAGTTAGTCCCAGCACCACTGCTGTCGATCTGCACACAATCCAGCAAAACACAGGTGAGTATTTTTAAATACTCAGTAAGGTTGTCCCTCAGTGTCAGTACATGCTGGGGTGCAGGGGAGTCTTCGGCCATTCCGACCTATCCTCCCTAATGGCGCCCTAAAGCCATGTCACAATAATCATTTAGTCTACTCTTAGACTTTCACACAAGATAATGTAAACATGTTTTATACAAGTTCATACTATGTTTAATGTGTTATTTCGGAATCATTAAGATAGTTTGGATATGCCTTAGGATGT
The DNA here is from genome assembly GCA_948193385.1 of Breynia disticha f. nivosa. NCBI lineage: Eukaryota > Viridiplantae > Streptophyta > Magnoliopsida > Malpighiales > Phyllanthaceae > Breynia > Breynia disticha. Next base: position 9,286 of record CANYCX011988384.1, on the reverse strand, counting down.
TATTCGGTCAAATTTAAGGTTTATGCGTCAAATTAACGTATGTCAATTGTGGCCCCTTAACATACGTTATTCTAGGGATGAATAACGTATGCCATGCCCAAAAATAACGTATCCCAAGAGTGAATAACGTATGTTATGCCACAAATAATGTATGACAAGAGTGAATAACGTATGCTATGCACAAATAACGTATGCTAAGAGTGAATAACGTATGTTTATTTTCAAAATAAACATACGTTATTTCCTACAGAGTTTTCTGCCCGAATTTTTCCTAAGTGTTTGCATACTTACACTCATCCATTCACCTTAAGCATATCATTCAACTCATAGAGCATCCATATGTTTCCATTCTACAACTAAATCATCATTCCTAACCATTAAACACATCTATAACACATTGAAACAATATCCCAACAACAAACATATCCATCCACATAAGCATTCCAAGTTACCATAGATATATCTCATCCTTAAGCACAACACATACAATCTCAAGGGAAAACCATCAACATTTACTTAGCAATTCTACCATAGCATAATCCATGGCATTTAACACTATCATATCAATTAAACTTTCGCAAAAAATCAACATACCAATCGAGCATTTTGTAACACACGCTTTAATACAAGTCATCCTCAACTCTCATTCCATCATACAATTTAGTATTCCATTTAAATACATACATCATCATTTATGTTCATTCATTAACTCATTCATTTCACCAATATACATATACTTAGGCATACCTTGACATTCTCAAGGTTCTCATACAAACATCAATCCACATTTTCAATCTATTCCATTCATAATCATATTCACATATGAAATTACCTCATGCAATCCAATGAACACATAAAATTCATTTAAGTCTTTCAACCTTCCAATTCCACTCATATAACATCAATGATAAACACTAAGTGAATGCATTATGAATATGTCAATGCACTCCACATATGATGCATGTGCTCTGGATTCCTATTGTAAAGGAGAGCCCACTCTCTTCCTCATTTGTGAGCCGAAGCTCCAATTGTGAGCCGAAGCTCCATTGTGAACCGAAGTTCCATTGTGAACCGAAGTTCCATTTGTGAACCGAAGTTCCATTTGCGAACTGAAGTTCCATTTGGGAACTGAAGTTCCATTTGTGAACCAAAGTTCCATTTGTTTTGTGCAAAACATGACCATACAACAATGATCGTGTTATGCCATTATTCCATGCCACAATGTAATTTCAACATTTAAGGTTCCATTCACAACTTGCCATAATGTTTCTTTCAAGAAACCTTAACACCATTTTACCATTTCTTAGCAATATGGTTATCAAACATGCACCATCTATCCATCATAAGGATCATAAACACATTACATGTGACATTCATCAAAATGAATAAACATCCATATAAAATCATTCTCGTTAGTAAGCATCCATTGAACATTTTACGCTCATAAGTTTCTCGAGTCCCCATCAATATGCTAACACATTTCTATTACACACTTCATGGACTCATAACACATTCCACATAAAACAATAACACTATACTATCCTTTTTACAAACATCTCATTCCATTAGTAAGCAACCTTTACACATAACATACACAATTATATTCTTCCCAACACAATCTCATGCCAATTTACATCAAGAATTAATCATACATACATTGGACAATCATTCACAAGTAAATTACATTAAAGTAAGTGGCAAGAGCACTTACCTCAGCCTCCGAGGTTCAATCTGTCGCCCAATTCCTGAGTTGGGTTCTGAATATCATTCCCTACACACATACAATCACATTTCCACATTTAACCTATAATGTATCTTATTTTAACCTCCTTTATTGATTTTTCCCAAAATCCCAAACCTTACATAAAACCCTAATTTCTCAAATCTCACAAAATCATATGTTTCAAGGTTAAAGGCTTATGGAATCATAAACTACAACAAAAACCCATTAAAACCCTACCAAATGCAGCTATTTCCAACCACATTTCAGTTCAAAATCATGAATCTCACCTTCTTTCCCGTCACCTTAAGAGGAGGGATGGATTTGGGGCTCGATTCGCTGTTGTCTCATTGAAATCTTGGTGTTTGTTGGTAGGTTTGATGTTTGGGAAGGCCTAGGAATGAGTTTTGGGAGTTGAGAGAGTGTTTTGGTGGTTGGGGTGAGTTATGGCACGGTTTTGGAATGTTTTTGGACATTAATGACATGTCGAGACCTCCGTTAACGTATGTTTATTTTGAAATTAACGTATGCCAACAAAATGCAGATTTTTGAATTCCCAGTATGAATAACGTATGCTAACTCAAGGAGTAGCATACGTTAATCCTAATTAACGTATGTTAATGTGCCCATTAACATACATTAATTCCCTCCAGACAGCCCTTTTTCAACCTTTTCGACTTCCTTCGATTCCTAACATGTGTATACTTATACATACATGTTTATACTTATACATACATGTTTATAACTGACAATAAACATTATATCCAGTTAATTAACATACATTTACATTGAATTAACACATATATAAAGTTCCAAATCAAACTATCACACACATCAACTTGTACCATCTATCCTTCTTTCTTCCCGATCCTCTACCCTAACTTCCGCGATACTTATGCTCATGCATCTATTTCATGTTCCAACCTTATTACACATGAATTAAACTTAATTAAACGTTAAATTAGGCCTTATTTAACACTCAACACAAATTCTCTCATCCTTAATATATTTATTCACGAATGTAAACATCTGTTACTTTGTTGCAACTACAATCACTCAATTCCCCCTAGGCATGCAAGGAAATCAAACCACAAGTACACACACATATTTCATTCTTATTTATAATTACTATTTTTATTTTAACATGGACGAATTTTTGGGGCGTTACACTAGAAGTTTAGAATGTGACATGGGGCCGAAAATGTAGTTATGATGAGAAGTACATGTGCATAGGTAAGTAGAGTTGGATGATAAAAGTGTGGATGTGTGATTAACATGGATATGGGTTTATCGACTTACTGTCATAACTTAAATGAAGTTATAAATGGAAAATTATGATATGTCATAAGGGTGTGTGTGCGTGAATGTGTACTTTAGTTCATGGTTGTGAGTTCAGACTTACGGGATATGCTATAATGGCTTGGTAGCAGATATGAAATCAATTGTTGGCACGAGTTTTGGCTTAAATGGGTTGTAATCGTATGGTATGTGTTTATATTTTTCTGTGTGAACGTGAATGATTGAATGACAAGAGATTGTGATTCTGTGTTATGAATGTGTATGTTATTTGAGAAATGTATGTTTATGTGTTTTGCCACTAAACTACTATTAATTTTCATTGCATGTTTAAAAATGATGGGGTTAATTGGGTGTTAAATTATATGTGTTGCCTATGAATTGTGATTAGTTGAGGTAGCATGTATAAGCAATTGAATAGCACAGTTATGGGTGAGGCTTGATGAAGGGGATATATTTTAAGTGTATGATATATGCTTATGTTTTGAACGTGTGCAGTTAATGTATTTATGACATTAATGTATTCCATATAGGTATAAATCAATTAATATCTGAATCATACACTATGAATTGTGAAATGCATGAATGGCATATGTTAAGTGTTGGGTTATGAGGGTGAATTCGACAACTGAATGTATTTAAGTTTATTGTATGAAAAATCATGAAGGAACTAAACACGCAAAGGTTTGTGAGTAACTAGAAGATTTGACTAGGTAGAATGTGAAGGATTAAATAGATGATGATAAATGGTTACATGTATAAATATGAATAGGGGTTGTATCAATTTGTGTCAGTTTGTTGAAATTGATGCGAAAATGGCGCAACTTTGGAAATGTGATTTAATAACGAATGTTGTAAAGTAAGAGATATGTGTGAAATGATACATATAGTGTGGTGTACATTAATTTGGCATTAAAAAGGTTTGACGATGAACTTGTGTGATGAGAACGAGAAATAATTCCAAAAATGTAGGAGCCAATTATGAATGATAAGTGGGGTAATAATGAACCCAGATTATGAATGATATGATATGCAACGAGTGTTGTCAAAATGTCAAAATTGAGAAATTTTGTGAAAATATTGCAGGTTGGATTGTTTATCGTGTTCATTTTGATTGAATATGCATTCATGAGTATGTCATCTTATTGTACATTGCATTTATAGCCCGATATAAGGTTGTGGGGTAGGCACGTAGAGCCCAATATAAAGTTGTAGGGGAGGACATTTAGAGCCCGATATGAGTTTATGGCATAGGATTATGGCATTGTGTATGTCAAATGATCATTACCTATTGCCAGATATAAGGTTGCGAGATAGGAATGTGGAATAATGATATACATTACCTATTACCCGATATAAGGTTGTGGGATAGGAATGTGACAGAATCATATAAAATGCCTATTGCACGATATGAGTTTACGGGATAGGGTTGTGGCATATAAGATGCATGTGCATGCATCACGAACGTTCATAAAATCGATGATATGGTTGTCTTTTATTCGTGAGTAATGTGCAAATGTATGTGATGCTTGAATCCAAATATGTATAGGTGTCATATAGTAAAGATATTGCGTGTTAAGTATATGATCGTATTGAAAGAAATGATTGAGTTGGAAGTGTTTGAATAGGGTTATTTAAGGCTGGATTCAGGTGGAAATAGGCTGGGAAATGGTCTGGGTAAACCATTTCCCAACCGGTTCCACTTCAAGGGATTTTTCCTGGATTCGATAAATCGTTTGCTAGACCATTTTGGTTCCAGAGCATCTTGGTCAGGAGAAAATGGTTCGGCAAATGACCTTACTGGGTCGTTTCCCAAATCGTTCTGGATTATAAAAATGGCTTAAGACGAATGAAATTATGGTAGGAAAGTTAGGGTATTGGCTTGCATGGTTTAATGAATAACTTGTATAACATAAAAATAGTTAAGGTGTGTTTAAAAGTTTTCATGAAGATATGTCGTTGTACATATTTTTGATTAACATGTAAGAAAATGATAGGAGAGCTTAGATAGCATGTTAGACGATGTTGACAATCATGTGTAAATGGGTGGTAAACTAAATGGCAACTTATGTTTGAGTTTGGGCAATATACAAAGTTTTATTGGAAAAATGAGTTTGTAAACAAAAAAGGCTAAGTGAGTAAAAATAAAATGATTGCTTGAATAAGATGAATAGGCATAAGGAGTATAAAATATGACCTTAAAACGCATGTGCATGAATAAATGATTGTAATGAGTGATATGTTTGGATAGTGGTGTGAGGTAGAATATGCACTCACTGAGTTTTAATACTCGTGTTATTGTTTTGTATTATTGGTTTATGAATGCAGGAGGCAGGAGGATTCCCACATGCGTGGTCAACGGTGCACTGTAAGAGAATTACATAGATAAGTTATAAGATTTTGCAAATCAATTTAAACCAATGATTTGATTTTATAAATCCCCATATGCATATTTCATCTAGACTTAGGATCTCTGGCTTAACCACTATAAGATTAACTGATTTAATGTTTAGTTGGTGTCACTAAATTCCAATGAGTTTAGATCGCGAAGAAAAAAAATATGTAGAATTTTTAGGAAAGGAGATTAATTATTTGATAATAAGAGAAAAAAATTAGCATCACAGTTTGAGTTATTGGCAAAGAGGGGATAAAGGGTTGATGAGCTGAGAGTAAGGTGAGGACGTGAAATGCCAAAATCAAGATTTGCAAAAGTAATCTGAAAAATCTCGAGTATCAGATGAGTCAAATGGCCAAGTAGCTCGGTACTAGGCAAAAGGGTTCACTACTTAGTAGCACTGAAAATAACCCTAAAGAACAAGTAAAACATCCTATACTTATTACGTTCTTAATCATATTATTAACTGTATCATTAATCATTTAAATCATATATTCCAAAAACTTTTTCTTTATATCAAGTCATATTCTCACTCTTATCCATTAATAGAATATCATTGGTTGATTTATCAGAGAAATGGCAAATTTAATTGAGCAGTATGGACAAAACAGTGTATGAGCATGGCCCGTGTTGCCTGCAGTTTATATGAGCACGACTCGTGTTGATCAACATTCCCATGGGCACGAACTCGTGTTGATACAACACCACCTTTTCATTGAACACATCCTTTATATTATTTAAGTACGGCCTGTGTTGACTTGCTACAACCTGAAATCAACCTGATACTTATACATTTCTCAAGTCATATCAAATATATCAATCATCATCAACATTACCACTATTCACATGCATATAATATTATCATCATATACCTCAACCTATACTATCTCAAGAACAACAGAACTCTTATATATATATATATATATATATATAACCAAAATCAACTAAACATCAATAATCATCTCAGCAAACCTAACCTCAAACATAACTATATAGATCAAATCCAAAATACACACAACATGCAAATGTTTAACACAACAACTCCTATCTGGTGTATGGTGAAGAGAGAGAAAATGCAGGAGTAGCAGTTGACCCACCTGAACACTATGTAAATCTAACTTAGCTCACTATCTGATCTTGAAACAAAAATTGTAGTTGCATGAGTTGGGGGCTCAGTGAATAGTCAATAATTTAATAAACAATTTTCCATTTCAATTATATCATCCTGTAATCCAATAATCACGTATATATCCTGTAATCATGTGTTCTTTCATATAATCATATGACTTATCTCAATTTATGTAATTAAATGAATCCTGTATAATATTTCTGGGATTTTGAAATAAAACATAAAACAACTTGTAACTGAAATTGTATAATCTTCCTCTCCACTTCCTCTCTGTTATCGATCATAAAATCACCAATCCAATCATCAATACCATATCATATCAAGTACCATATCATATCATGTACCATATCATATCACGTATTTTGTTTATCACATCACACAATTATTTCATATGAATAACGTAACGTACCTGTTTACATTTTTGTATCGCATGTACATGTTCTCCTTTAGATCATATAAATATCATCGTCTCCATTTTTATGCTATATTCAAATTTTACCATTTATTACGATTCATATTTACTATCAGTTATCAAAATAAGATCAAGTAATTCAATTCACACATTAATTCATATTTTATGTAAGTTAGACTACTCACCTGCTAGCTGAAATACTCGGACTGACGTGTACTCGTGTCCTCTCAAGCTCGCCTACTCTGTCATCCTATAATCACATATATCAACCTTGCTATAAAATTCAGTTTACAATATATATATATATATATATATATATATATATATATATATATATCAACACGACTGTGACATGTCAGCATGCCCTGTGCCAATTCTTCATTTTCCACATCTCTCAGTTTTTCAGCATTTCAAACCATTCAACACCTCGGCATGCCCCGTATCAACCTTGGCATGAACGTGTCCATCAAAAAGAGCACATTTTTGTCAATTTTTTAGCATGATCGTGCTCTTGATTTTCCAGACAACACCTCCACGTGTTAACAACACGCCCAGTGTGTTGTTTACCATTTTTGCCGATTTCACGTCCAAACTTCATTTCTTTAAAACCTTAATTCGTATGACTAAAAAATTAGTCAATATTCCTATTTAACTTACATTTTACCTCCTTTCTTTATTAAAATTGGTAATTATTTTCGAATAATATTAATCATTTTACTAATTTAACATAATAGTAGGATTTAAGGATGAGAATGTTAAAACAAGTAAGTGTTGTTCTTCTACCACACAAAGAGGTACCTACCCCATACCATTCTGCACTTGGGGTAGAGGAGAAGATGAGATATGAGAACTTATACTCTGTTGGAGGGGATGTTGTAGCAGTTGTATCCTAGTAGATAGAGGAGGATGAGAGCAGAGTCACCTGGATTACCAAAAATTTTATTGATACCCCTCCTATTCCTACCAAATTATCTGATTTGGAAGTTTCTTCATTCCCAGCTACTATAACGAGATGTTCATTAGAAAGTCGTTAGTTTATAGCGGGTCCAGTGTGAACATTATGTCATACGTAATTTTTAGCTAACTACAAGGGGTTGAGCTACACGAGTTTACTCCTCTCCTTTAGTTGGCAGAAAAATTTGTTGTTTTGGCCAGAGAGATAGTGAGAGATATCCTTGTACGAGCTGATAATCTCATATTTTGGGTAGATTTTATGGTAGTGGATTCCCAGAGTTCTAATCATTTACTGACATTAGGATGAGCTTTTCTAGTCACGGAACAAGCTTTGTTTGATGCCAAAAATGGTCAGCTCACTCTGGGAGTGGATGATAAGGTTTTCACCTACACCTTCATAAATTTAGGATCATTGGAGAGGATATCTGAGCATCTTATACCTGCTTATTATATGTCATAGACATTAGGTGTTGGATTGCATTCAGTTATGAGCTATGACAAGCCCTCTTCAGATGTATACGCATTACGATTAGCAAGAGATGTAAAGGCTGATGATTGCTCTTGCCATATGGCTTTTCTGGACAATGCTTCATTGTTGGATCGTGGAGCAAGAGCAGATGGTGTCACTCTACAGTTTGGATCAAACGGTCGAGAGAAATTCGTCGGCTTTACTCTTAAGTCATCCATATCCTTGCCTCATAATCTACATGGGGAGATTTGTTTGCTAAGCGAGGATAGAGACAGACTCTTTAAGATTTTGCGTAAGTACCTCAGTAGAACAGGAGGGCCAAAAACCTCCAGTCAGTATTGACTGTGAGCATTGTGATTGGTTGAGCTTCTGACCAAAATGAAGAGCCTTTGTAAATAAATGAATAGTAGTTGTAAATATGTGTTTTTGCTTTAATTTTTGCTCTTTTGATTGTTAGGATTAGCCTTATTTTTATGAATATGACATGCCTTGAGTTTGTTTTTAGGAGATCTTTGTGTTGTGTTTGTTTCTATAGGTTCTAGCACGACTTACAGATGTCTAGCAGGTGTTTGATGCATTTTTGCATAAGAAATCTGCTACATAGTGGCTCAGCACATTGGTCATGCTGAGCACACGAGGTCGTATTATTGACCTCAGGAGCACGACCTGTGCTTTTGATGAGCATGACATTGTGCTCATATCCTTGATAGCACGACTCGTGCCTCTAAAGAACGACATCATGGCCCAAACCTAATTTTGGGCCAAAAGCTCGACATAACCCTCGTGCTGAACAACACGAGCTCGTGCCATATGGCTTTTCGATTCCCGATACGCGTATACTCCTATATACCGTTCTCCAACCTGAATAACCACTTTTTCAACTAAATAAACACCCTTTTACATTAATTCTA
>CANYCX011986290.1:0-10824 GCA_948193385.1 Breynia disticha f. nivosa | reverse complement strand
TAAATGATTTTCTCTCTCTTGTAAATCGAAACACGCGTTTTCATTTAACTCCCAGTCAGGTCGAACGGCCATGTGAACGGCCTGTGGCCAAATTCTGCCAATTTTCCACCGAATCATCTGCACTATTTGTCGTAATATTTTTGGGGCGTTACAACTAATGTCCAAGTTATATTGAGAACTTGTCATATCCTTGAGTTAAGGTACGTCCTTAATCTAAGGGCTTAAAAGCTCTTAGCTTTTATTTTTGATTGAAAAACCTTATTTTCAATCAATGCGATTATGCTTTCTTGCTTGACCAAACACATTTGTCTAGCTCGAAACAAATCGACTTTCATAGCAGTAGTCATTATTTATTACACAATAAATAATCAAATCTCAAAACATTGAAGTATGGAAGGTTATTATCATTGGCCCCAACATACTAAGAATAAGCAATGGGAAATTGAAGAGAGAAAGTTAGTTCACTAATGAAGATTAGAAAGGTGAATAACTAAACTCAAAAGCTATGCAAATGCTTGTGCATTAAATCCAAAAGCCTTGAATCGAGTTACTTCTTGTGAGAATGCTAAGGAAATATGGAAGATACTTGAAGTTAATCATGAAGGCCCAAATCAAGTAAAAGAGACCAAGATCAATATGCTTCTTCATGACTAGAGCTCTTCAAAATGAAGGAAGGTGAAGGAATCGCTTCTATGTTAGATTGTTTTGCAAAAATCACCAATGAGTAGACATCTTATGGGAAATCGATTCTTGAGAGTGACAAGGCGAAGAAAATATTGAGCTCACTTCCCAAGGAAAGGAATGCCACAGTCACGACCATAATGGAATTGAAGATTTAAACACGTTAGAGTTTAGCGCTCTTATGGGATCCCTCTTAAATTATAAAATTGTTCTAAAGTCAAGATTCCTTAAGTTCAAGTCCAATGAGAAGGCAAAGAGCATAACATTAAAGGCATACAATGAGAAAATCTTTGATGAGCATGAGGATGAAGATGAAGATTTAGAGATAGCTCATTATGCTAAAAATGAGAGAAAATATAAAGCACTCTTGGAGAAAATGAAGAAAGGACTTAAAAAATAATGATGCTTGCTTTAAATGTGGAAAATTTGGTCATCGAAAAAAAGAGTGTAGAGTTGGTACTTCTAGGCATCTTCAAGAGAAGGCTAAAGGCAAATCTAGAGAATCTTTCACAGCCACTTGGAGTGATGAAGAAGAGGAAGAAGGAGTGGACCGAACCAACCTTGCTCTAATGGACATTGAATTCTATTCTAGCGATGAGGAAAGTAAGGTAAATCACTCTACCATTGATGATGAGTTACTTGATGCCTTTGAATATTGATTATGCAAATGCAATTAAGGCTAACAAGTTGCTTGTGAAGAAAAATAAGTTGCTAGAGTGTGAGAATGAAGGTTTGCCTAGAAAATTGAATAATTCTAGTGATTATTCTCATTGCATGCTTGAATATGAGAAATTAGAATTGAAAATTGTAAAGGCAAAAGAGGAGCTTGACATCATCATTAAGAAGTATACAAATGGAAATCATAAATTTGAGAAAATGTTGAATATGCAAAGGTATACTCTGTTTAGATGTGGACTAGAATGTGTTGAATTTGAGCACAAAAAACCATTGATTAATAAGTTAGATCATAAGAATGAGAAATTTAATTTGAAATTGCCTAAATGTGATAGATGCTTAAAAATTAGCCATAGTGCACACACTTGCCATGTTCTAGAAGAACCACCCTTGTGAGAAAGATTTGGGTTCCTAAGGGAACTAAAGTACCTAATGTTGTTTTTATGGCTAACCATCATGGACCCAAAGTAGGTTGGGTACCAAAAAACAAATCAATATTATCACAAGTACAATGAAGAATTGAGACTCCACTTAATGCTTAATGTATGAGGTGTAGATATTTAAATCTCATAAATAGAGTCAAATGCTTACTTGTTATTTTCAAGAAAAAGAATTGGGTTTATCACATTGGGTGATTTCAACCAAGGTAAAGTCACTTGTTTTTGTAAAGAGGGTAAGCAACCTTTGCCATCCTTGGAATTTGCTCTTTCGGTTGATTACTTAATGCATAATGTGTTTTATGGTTCAATTTCGTTAAATGAGTCATTATGTGTAATTTATGTTAATATAATGATTCAAGAATGCATTTGAATGATTATTTGCTTAATTAATGTGGTTGATGTTTAAATGTTTTAACTTGAGATCATATATTGTTTATTGATGACTTTGATCGATTACGTTTATATGGTTGAGTTTTGGATCATTGATGACATGTGGTTTTAATAATTACATGTGTTTGATCTTAATGACATGAAGTAGTGTTTATGATTTAATGTTTGATATTGTCTAAGTGTTGTAGAATAATAATTACATGTTCCTTGATATTTGATTGCATATTGATGATTATTAATTTATGTTATAATGTCATGAATTTATGTTTTGATCATTTATTACATTGTAACGCCCCAAAAAATATAACCTAAAATATGCAAAAATGGTAAAAATTATAGTGGCAAACATCCTAGGGAACAATTTGCCAAAACCTTTCCCCAAACCATTTCAGAAACAGGCAGTCGATGTGTATCACACTAAAAATGAGGGAAACAGGTAACCAAACGGTGTGTGCAAACCATTTGACAAACCGTTTTGACCTATCGAATTTTAAAAATAGACTCTCATGAAACATTGGATAAGAGAAGCAAAAACCCTAAAGTAGCCACCCCACTTCTATTTTCTTCTACCCTAAAAACCCTTCATTTTGGAGCCTAAAACCACTAAAAATAACCCTAAAAACCCCAGATCTAGTGATTCTTTGCTTAAACAAGAGAGTACTCGGGGGATTCTCTTTGAAAGAGCAAGGTAAGTTTTAAGTTTTTGCTTGAATCTTGCAGGGCTTTGGGTTTAAGGTTGAAAAAAAAGAGTATTTTGGGTAAGTTATAGTTAATGGAAGTAATGTGGGTAATAATGAACAAAGAAACCGAGGGTGAGAGAGAGATTGGGATTTTTGGGGTTTTCATAAAATTAGGGGTTTTGTTGAATATGAATGAGAATGTGTCTAATATGAAAAGCGTGATTGAAAATTGTGTAGGAAACATTATTCATGATCTGGATAGGAGTTAAGCCACTCGTTGACTTTGCAAAGTTCGAGGTAAGTGCACTAAATCACACTTACCTTGGTATGTCTTGCATCTTTGTGGTTAACTATAGTTGACTAAGTGTGCATTGGCTGTGAATGATAAGAAAAATTGTTAAGATGAATTTAAAGTGCAAGTATGAAATATGTTGCGTTGTGTGCGGATTGTGCTGGATCTTTTGTAAATGAATGATTAATTGTGAAAGGTTAAAAGATTGATGAATTTTTGTTGAACTTGTGCTAAAGAGAAAAATGAATTGAAATGAGATGGTTAAAATGAAAATGTTATTAAGTGTGGAAGAAATGTAAGAAATGACATTAAACGATAAGTGATTATGTGTTCTAACATGGTTGTTGTTTGCGTAAAGTAATGAGTGATTGTTGAGTGCAAATGGATATGATTGTGGTTTGCCATCGGTGATTGTATGGGAAAATAATAATGCGTGAATATTGAGATATATGATGTGAAGTATTGTTTTGGAATCATATGGGTAATATAGAGTAATGATGTGACTTGCATGGTAATGTATGTAACTAAATGCACAAGTTTGGTTGTTGAGAATGTATGGTTTATAATGTGAATTGTGATAAATTGAGGTGTAGCTATTGCTTGGAATATGCTCATGTTTGAAAATTGCATGGTATTGAGTGTTTGGATGTTGGATTGGATTCTTGGAATGCGCTTGTATGGAATGCTTGAGTTATATGGCGGTGTAAAACTGTGGTTACATGCGAATATAAGAGGAATGATGTTAGACATCCATATGGAAATTGGAGATGCTTCATTTGCATTTACTCATGTCATTATTGGCTTTTGCACGAGCATTGCGCATGTTCATGATTTATGGATTAAAAGGGGGATTAGCCAGATGAAATGGAAAGGAAGGAGCAGAAACTCCATTCCTATGAATGGAAAGGGAGATTAGCCCAATGAAATAAAAAGGGGTGAGAACCCATTTTACTTGAAAAGAAAAGGGACGAGAGCCCATAATGTGTGAAAGGAAATGGGGGATTAGCCAGTGGAAAAACAAGGTACGAGAGCTCCATCATTGTGAAAAAGGGGGATTAGCCCAATAGAAAGAGCAAAGCTTTGTATATATAAAGGGATTTTCCAAAATGAACGGAAGAGAGATCTCTCATATGAAAGAAAAGTCCCCAGGGTATGCATTGTATGCTAATTGCATTAGCATTAGCATTTTCATTCATTCATTCATTCATTCATTTATGGTTATATGAGAAATGTGTGTGAACTCGATGATAGATGCTAATGGCTATGCCATATGTTAATGACATGTAAATGAGTAAATTGTGGAATGTCTGAATTGTTGACATTATGCCTCGTGTGAAAGTTATTTCATTACACAAACTTTACAATTATTGTAAAGGGACATATGTGTGTGAAAATGCATTAGCATTTCATTTGCAATCATTGTGATTTAATGGAATGGTAAGTGCAAAAATGAATGCTCTATGGTGATTAACAAAAAGTTATCTGCATGTCCTATGTTGATTGATGAATATGTGCTTTTGGGTCGTTATGTGTGGAAATTAACATGATGAGTGTATGTGATTTGCTATGAGTTGGTTGATCCATTGTGTGGTGTCATACAGTGGTTGATCATGCTAAGTAAAGAGATGGTACTTAAATGCATGCAATGGTTTAGCTGATCAAACAAAATGGGACTTGCAATATTTGGTGAACTTTGAATTAAGAGTGCTTATAAGGTAGTACGCTACCATGGTTAGGTTGACATGGTTTGGAAATGTATATGATAAATAAGATTAATGGATGCCATGTAATGAGTGGATGTCTATGGAATGATGTGTGTTTGGTTGTTGTGAAATAGGGTTGATGCTTTAGTGTAGGCTTGAATATAAGCTTGGTATGGATGTGAATGGTAACTGAGACGATTGCATGAGCTATTGATGTATCCGTAATATGAGTATATTTCTCATACTTTACTTGTGTATTATGCACGCATTTGTTCGTAATTTCTCTTAAAAATCACATTTTAAACCATTTTTAATCAGAAAATTCATTTTTAGTTTAAAATGTGATTTACGGGCAGGATAGTTCACATCTTTTTTAATTATCATCCATTTTGACTTGATTTTGACTTTAGACAATAGTTAATAGTGGTTATGTCTGGAGACTGATTAGTAAGGCAGGATAAGATGGATTAGAGAGAGATTTGGGCTAAAAAAGGATAGGCACAACCTGGTGATGATGAGCACAGGTCGTGCTCATCTCAATTTGTAGCCACGACCAAAAATGTTGAGCAAGAGCTCGTGATTTATCCAGAACTTGAGCACGGGTCGTGATGTTCCCAGAACATAAGCACGACCTCGTGTTTCAAGTTAAAAAGGCACGAATTGTTCCATACTCGTGCCATTTGGATTGGAACTCGGTGAATAACTCGTGCTAGTACAGCACGAGCGTGCTCTCAATCGAACAGTCGGTTTCTCACGATTAAAAGCCTCGAGGGTTCCATTTTCCTCTTTGTCTGATGTTAGACGACCTTAGGTTTCATTTCAAAAGATTTAGGGTTTAGGTTTAAGTTTCCAGTAGCCATTTACAATTTCCTTGCAATCGTTTACATTTCTCTGCACTCTTTACATTCTCTCGCATTGATTTACTTTTCCTTGCATCAACTTTACATTTCTCTGTCAAATCCTTTACATTTCTGCAATTTCTGTTTATTTAAGTTTCTGATGTTGATTTACTTTTTGTTGCAGGTTTACCTTGAGTTTTCGTGATTCGATCGAGCTTACAAGTTTTCTTTACTTTCTTGTTGATATTTTATGATTTTTGCAATTTACAGTTTTTGGTGTTGTTTTAGATTTTGTTTTGACGATGGTATGAGTTGGCTTTTTATGCTTTATTGTTGATTTTATGTTTTGAATATTGTTAGATTGATTCTATTTACATTAGATTGTCATTTGTTGTTCATAGCAATGAGAATTTGTGTTTCTTGCTTTTAGTTTTCCTGCATTTATGTTTTTGGCAATGAGAATTGTGATTTTTACAAATTAGTTTAGGATTAAAATCAATCAATTTTGCTAGATTGGATATTCTGTCAAACAATTAGGACACGCATTATTTTTAGAATCAACTTTCCTTAGGGTACGATACTTGGGTTGAGTTTTTACTCTCCTATTTTACTTGACCCTGCACTTGTGAAAACCTTGTCATTTAGCTTTAGGACGCGTCAAGTTTTTGGCGCTGTTGCCGGGGATAGTTGGCTATTAGTCATAATGTTGGAGTTGTGATGTCAGAGGGACCAGTCTTTTATTCTTCTGCACTTTTTGCACGTATTTGCCTGTTCTTATTTCTTTTGCATGTTGTTGATTTGTTTATTTTTGCTTGTTTTGTTCATATTTGCATGTATTTTACTACTTTCAATATTTTTGCTATTGCGTGTTTTTATTTTTGCTTCTGTTGTTTTGTTGATTATTGCTGCTTTTTGTTGATTTTGATTTGCGTTTGTTGATTTATTGGTTGTTTTTATTATGTTGTTGCATGCTTTAGTTTGTTGTCGTTGTTATTTTCTGTTTGCTGTATATATTTGTTTATTTTGATTTTGCATTTTATTTTTGTTTTTCTTTTTAGTCCGTTTTTTCATGCCAAGTTTGTTATCGCTAGTAGCTTAGGGTTCGTCTTTTTTAGACTCTCGTCGCAGTGTATGCACACTCGTACGAGAAGCAAGACGAAGCAGTCGCTAACAGTAACATATCGGTGCAGATTCCGCTGGACTCTTCTAGTAGTTCAAATTCGGGAGCACATACACGCACAAGTGATCGAGGCCCAGCTATGGCAAACAATTCAGAAAACCCAGGAGCTCAATTATCCCTTCCAGCTTAATTATCCCTGCCGCATATGATTATGGGTTACACCAGACCGCCCATTTGTGGGATGGGTCAGGCTATTTCTAGACCTTGGATAACTGCAAACAATTTCTAAATCAAGCCGCATATTGTCCAGATGTTCCAGAGCCAGGTGCAGTTTGGAGGTAAGCCGTTAGAGGATGCAAATTCTCATATGTCTAGCTTTCTGGAGATCTTAGATACGTTCAAGATCAATGGCGTGTCTGAGGATGCCAAGCGATTACTTCTCTTTCCTTTTTCCCTTAAGGATGACGCGCGCTCATGGTTTCGTAGTCTTCCTCCTGGTTCGATCGAGATGTGGGACCAGCTTTGCCATCATTTTTACGAAAAATACTTCCTACCTGCCCGATCAGCACGTCTACGCGCAGAGATTACGAAATTTATGGAGTTTGCGCAAGAGGGTTTGGGTGAGACTTGGGAGCATTTTAAGGAACTCCTTCGTAGATGCCCACATTACGGATTAGAGCCGTGGTTGCAGGTAGAGACCTTCTACAATAGGTTTACACTGGAAACAAAACAAGATTTGGATTCAACTTCTGGTGGATCCAAACTGCATAAGAGTCCAGAGGAGTACATGACCCTCATTGAGGAGATGACATTAAACAAGTATGCTTGGAGCGACAAAGTCGACAGACCAGTGAGACCTCCACATTCTTAGCCTTCTGTTACCCTACAAGTGGACCACATTACAGCTCTAGAGGTGCAGATGATGGTTTTGGTTAAGAAAATTGAGGAGCAAACGCGATTAGTTAAGGAGCAAGCTGTTAGTGGACGTTCATCCTTGAGACCTGTTCACTATTTTACATGTGGTGGGGAGCACTCTACGAAGACTTGCTACTATACATCTTACTTTTATGATGACCCACCTTACACCTATCCCTCGAGTCCACCTATAGAGAGAGTTGAGTATGTTGATCCTAGATTGCCATTCCAGCCGCACACGCTGCGACGTTCTCATTCAGCTCATTCACATCAGCATTCTTATTCCCAGCCTTCATTTTCACATTCCTCTTCATCCCACCAGTCTTCTTTTCATCGATCCTATTCTTCTTATCAGCCGCCTCCATATTCATCTTCTTCTTCTTTTCACCACACTCCTCCTAGACTTCCACCTCCTCCTCTTCAACGATATCCTTACACAACATTGCCGCCAGACCTACCTCCAGCAGCTTTGCTCCTGCCAGTGCCAGTGGTGGTAGCTTAGGCACTTGGTAGAGGGAGGATAAAGGGCTGATGAGCAGAGAGGAGGGAGAGGATTTAAAATGCCAAAATTGAGATTTGCAAATGACTCTAAAAAATCTCGAGTACCAGATGAGTCAGATGGCAAAGGAGCTTGGTACTAGGACATAAGGTTTGCTACCTAAAAAGACCCTAAAGAACAGGTTAGTGCTGCTTTTCTTCCATACAAGGAGTGTCCTACCCTTTACGAGTCTACAGTTAGGGTAGAGGAGGAGATGAGACGTGAGGATTTATACCCTACTGGAGGGGATGTTGTTGCTGTTGCATCCCAGCAGGAGGAGGATGAGAGATCAGTCACCCGAGTTATTAGAAATTTTATACTATTCTGGAAAAATTGGCTGACCTTAGAAGCTTTTCCATTCCCAGCTACTGTAACGAGTTGTTCATTGGAAAGTCACTGGTTGATAGCTGGTCGAGCGTCAATATTATGCCATATTCAATCTTTAGTCAGCTGTAATGTGGAACTCAAATTTAAAATCCATTTTTCCTTGATAAACAATATAATAAAAGAAATGATATAGAAATCAAATCTTAAAAACAGAGAGATCAAAAATATATACACGTCATTTATACAAAACCTCGGCCCAAACTGTTTCATTTTCAAAATCAAAACATAAGAAGAAGCAAACTAGTTTGAAAAACATTCAAACTCAAATTTTGTGTGTATATACATGTCTGTACAACATATGTACAAAGAAAAAATAAAAAATGAACCCTGGAGCCAGACCTCTGACGTATAGCTGTGGTACTCTGATCACCTCTGTCACTGTCCAGCAATAGTAGTTACCTATGATCTGCACATCATTTAAACAAAAAAATAGGGGTGAGTATTTAAAAACCCAGTAAGTAATCTTATCTTCATTTGGGCAAAATGATGTGTAGGGGAAAAATGTAAATCGGTATGAGGACGTATTTAACTTCTTTCTCCCTATGGCGTCATATCATGCTAGTACAAGCATATCCATTCAATTCACACAGAATTTCTAACCACACAGGTTAATTACATCTATATCAGCACACAACATCTGAATCCAATATTGATACGTAAAGCACAGAGCATCAAGCAGAAAGTTATCTACATATCAATTCCATCTCATACACAACAATTTGTTCACACAGAACATCAATATAACACACAACAACATTAAGATCACACAAATCAATATTCACATAGGATAACACACAACAATTATGAACCACACAGGTTCTATATCACATAGATATTTACAGTCCACACAGGAGCTCATTTGCTTAAGCACACAACAATCCTGTAACGCCCCGAAAATACCCCGTATAATTTCAAGGTCAGTTACGGAAGAGTGCTCTGAATGGTCGAGAATGGGATGGAGAACGGTTGAGGAAACCGTTCCCAAACCGTTTTAAAATACCTATGTCGGATAGTGTCATTGAACGGGATGGCGAATGGTTAGGCAAACTGTTTCCCAAACCGTTCTGTTGTTTGAGGTTGCCAGAAGGAGAGAAACGGGATGGAGAATGGTTCGGGCAAACCGTTCCCCAAACCATTCTGTTGCATGTGGAGCTGCCAGGAGGTTGAAACGGGTTGGAGAACGGTTTGGTAAACCGTTCCCCAAACCGTTCGTGTCGAGCGGACAATTTTAAAAGGGGCAGAAAACAGATCCAAACCCTAAAAATCACCCTCATATTACTCCTTACCTTCCCAAACCCTGTCCCAATCATATCCGACCCTCTTATACTTCAAACCCACCAACAAACACTAGGATTTCAGGGAGATAACATCAAATCAAGGCTCAAATTCCTCCCTCTATAACCTAGTGTTCTAGGTTTCAGAAAAAGGGAAGATTTCTGATTTCAAGGCTAAAATGTTGATGAAAATAGATGCATTTAATAGGGTTTTTATGGGTTTTGATTATAGTAGATATTTTCATAGGTCTTTAACCATAAAACGTAAGATTTGGACGAATTTGAGAATTGAAGGGTTTAGGGAAAATTTTGGGATTTTTGGGAAATGACTAGGTGAATGAGAAATGGAGTTTAGAATAATGAATATGACATGAAATGTGATTTAATGTGTGTAGGGAATAGCCAACGGAACCAGAATCGGAGATTTAGTACCGAATCGCATAGCGGGAATGCACGGTAAGTGTTTTGCCACTTACTTGGACATATTTGTGAATGATGTATGTTTGAATTTTATGGTAGTAAGTGCTTTGCCACTTACTTTGTTGTGATCTTTGTATGAACGATTGTAAATGTGTGGGTACGTAAGTTGTGGTGTGAGTTGGAATGTGTTGTGATTAGGAAAAGATATGTGTACATTATGTGTAAATTGGCAAGAATTGTGAATGGATGTGTGTGAGCGTACTCTGAATGAGTAAAATGCTAAACGTATGAACTTTGAATGATTGACATGTTGTGTGTGATTGTTTTGTTAATGTACATGTATGGTGTGGTTGATTATGTTGATCGATAAGGGAATTAGATGGATGGTAGTTTGGTGTAACTCGTGTGGATTGTGAAATGGTACTTGATTGATGTTACATGTGAACCAAATGTGAGTCTTGAATGTGATG
>CANYCX011985516.1:0-13223 GCA_948193385.1 Breynia disticha f. nivosa | reverse complement strand
TGTTAGTATTATCAAAAATATTTTGATGAGTGATATTAGAAGTATTGTTGTAGAATGATTTTTTTTGATAAATTCAATAAAAAGTCAAGTTAAACATATTATTATTATTAGTTGATAAGTAAGGAACAATCATGGTGATGCTACAAGTTAATTATACATTTTTTTTCAAAATGGTGTAAATAAGAGAGAGTGTGATATTTTTTTTTGAATAAAAAGGATTGTGATCTAAATATATCAATTAAAAGAAATTAAATTTATATTTATAACTTGATCAGTCGAAGTGAAAATTTGGTGACTTATCCATCAAATCGGTTCAAGTTTAAATTAAAATCCAAATATGCATTAAATCAGGTTACACATAAACTTAACCGGTTAGACTAGAAACTTGACAACCTGACTGTTAACTTTATCAAATTTACATTAAAATATTAAAATTTTTTTAATTTTATTTTTAACAAAACACGAGTATTTATTACCTAAAAATTAAAATTATATCAATTTTTTTTGAATAATAAAAATATTTTATTATTTAATAACTTTTTTATCTTAAACTATAACAAAAGAATTGAAAATGTCTTTGGAAAGTCATAGAATAAAACAAAAAAACCAACTTTTCAATATTCCAAATTTCACCTCATCGTGTTGAATAATCAAATCAAAAATAAAATATATAAAAAAATTTAATCAAATAAAAAGCCTCTTTCTCTCCTCTCTTCTCAACTGTCTCTCCGTGTCTGCCTCGCTTTTATAAGCGCTATTACACACAACACAGCAACCTTGTTAGCACCAAAAAAAATTCAATCTTTCTTTTCTGTTCTCTCCATTTTTAATAACCCACTTTTTTTCTTGAATTTTCGTTGGGAAAGACTTAATCTTTTCTTGGGTTTCTTGATTTTGTTGATCTTGATTCTTTTTGTGGGTAGATCTCAATTTGATTGATTTGTTCGAAATTTCTTGTCTTTTTTTTTCCTGGGTTTGATTTAAGTGTCTGAAATATGCGTATTGTTTAAAAGAGAGAGAAAAAAACAATGATGTTGACCTTAACACTTGGGTTTTGAAGTACTATGGAAGTGATGGTCACAAGACAAAATCAACAACAACAAGAAGAAGAATTACTGGAACAACATAAGCAAAAACAAACAAGATGAGTCTTTACATTGGTCGTGAAGCTTCAAAGGTTTTTTCCTTTATGTTCATCTCGACATCTTCAATTTAGAGCAATTGTGTTTTATGAGTTCTTCTGATTAATGACATTGTTGGTTCTTTTTACTGATTTGTAAAGTTTTGTTTTTTTGTTTTTGCCATCGTCGTCGCTGTGAAGTTATGGAAGAGAGTTTGTGCGGAAACAACTACAGAGATAAATCTTCTTGCAGAGAATTGGAAATACATTCTTGGTGGTCTAATCTTTCAGGTATTCGAATTTTTGGTTTCTTATGGGCTAATTAAAAGGATTTTTAGTCTCATTTATTATATTCAATCATATGCAGGAACATGGAAGTTTTTGAAATTAAGCTTATTCCAAATGCTACTAATTTTCAGAACAAAAGTTTCCTTCAAATATGGAAGTTGTTGGGGTTGCTTTTTTGTTTTTTAGAGGGGTGTTGTTGGAGGGATTTGATTATTAGTTGATGAAAAAGTGATAGTATTTGGTAAAAGGTTTTTATCAATTGTAATCTTTTATGCCACATGTTCCAGTTCTGGTATGAAACTTGTGCTTTTAGCATTAGATGGAGTCTTTAAGTTCACTTAGGTAGGTTTGATTTAACTAGCAAAATGGTGTCTTTCTTTTCATTTATCATATATTTTTATGTAAATTCTTCTTTTCTGTTTGTCTCTGCACTTGAATTTTCTTTGGAGGATCATATTTTTTCTGCCATGTATCTATCGAATATCGAGTGCTCTCAGTGTTCTCATTTGGTTCTTTGCTTGTTACTTGCGTGCAGTATATACATGGTTTGGCTGCTCGAGGAGTGCATTATCTACACCAACCAGCCCCAATGTTGCAGGATGTCGGTTTTATGCTTCTTCCGGTTAGTGATAGTGCATGGCATTTTCTTCTTGCCTGAGGATTGTTTGCTTCCGGTCTAACTTTTTGGAAAATCAATGCAGGAGCTTGGCCAAGATAAGGCCTACATTAGTGAGACAGTGTTTACCTTCGTCTTTGTTTCATTTTTCTTGGTAATCTTTCCTGCAAACAGTTGATCATCTTTGAATTGATAATGCAACTTATTTATTTGAAGTTCATCTAAAAATTTGTTGATAAAATTATTAATTAACCTCTTCTCTTGTATTGGGGCGACAATCTGATGCAGTGGACGTTCCATCCTTTCATCTTTAAGAGCAAAAAGATCTACACTGTTCTACTTTGGTGCAGGGTTCTAGCATTTTTAGTTGTAAGTGGTGATTTTATTGTTTGTTCTTTTAACATTGGATTGAGCGAAACAATGAGTAATGCATCTGAAGCAAACACATTGACTTGTGTAAGACAATTGACATTTCAAAACGATGGTTTTATGGTACAAAATAATTGCATGACTTTTAAAGAAGCGAGGAAACAATATTGATTAGTTGGTATGAGCTACCTTATAATGACAGTTTTCTTACTTCGACGTGCCACTTCTGTTTCAGGCTTCTCAAATTCTCCGGATCTTCACTTTCTATTCTACTCAACTTCCAGGTCCAAATTACCATTGTCGTCCGGTAATTTTCCAAATTATCTTTGTTGCACCATGGCACAATCTGTTAGGTTTATATGTTTACTATGGTTTCAGTTTTGAAGTAGGAAATTCCTTTCTTTAATCATGTGCATCTTGTCTAATATGCAGGGTTCAAAGCTTGCGAAGCTGCCACGTCCTCAGAGTGTATTTGAAGTACTTCTAATTAATTGTGAGCAAACTTTTTCTTTAGTTTGAAAATTTTCTTTTCCTCCAATAAGATTTTGTTCTTATTTGTGCTTTTGATTTTCAGTTCCTCGGGGCATTGTGTATGGTTGTGGTGATTTAATTTTCTCATCACACATGATATTCACTCTAGTCTTTGTCCTGACATATCAGAAGTATGGCTCGAGAAGGTAAATTTTCATTTGTATCGCTTTCTTTTTCAAAAAGTTCCTCTGTCTATTTGGAGAATAAATTGCTTGAACAAGGATAACGAATTTATATCAATACTTCTCCACCCTTTTATTTTCTATTTTTTGTGAATTGTTTGTTCATGAATCCCATTTTTTGAGCTTTGTTTTTCTTAGAGTAACGTAGGTCAATTGTTTTTTGTGCGTATAGGTTTATAAAGCAGTTGGCTTGGATGGTTGCAGTCGTTCAAAGCTTTTTAATCATAGCATCACGCAAACATTACTCTGTCGATGTCGTGGTTGCGTGGTAAGAAGTTTTTCTCTTGATGTATTGTACTGTTTGGTAATGTTTGTAATGGTATATTTAATATGCTTCCATGATTGACATGATGCAGGTATACTGTTAATTTAGTGGTATTTTTTATTGACAAGAAGTGTCCGGGTAATTTTTTTGTTTACTTTTAATTGTTCTTGCCTTGTACTCTCCACCAAGGAAAGCTGCTGATTTGAGGCTTTTTTTGCAGAATTACCGGATCGATCCGGAGGTGCTTCTCTGCTCTTACCTCTAAGTACAAAAGAGAAAGATAGCCGAAACAAAGAGGAGAACCACAAGCTGTTGAATGGGAATTCAGTTGATCCTTCAGATAGGGTAATGTAAATCTACAATCTTTCCAAAAATATAGAGGATCGCTTGGTTTTGTTGTTTTGATTGTACTAATAGTAATGATCTTTTCATCTAATCCAGAGACAGAGAACTCAAGTAAACGGAAAGACAGTGGAGGATGCGAACGGAGTCCATGCTGATGCTACCACAATGAATGGCGTTGCATAGATGATGGAAACTGCCACTGCTGCTTCAAGGACTGCTTGTGATGCCTCTACCGAAGATTTCGTCGCTGTGCATAACCAACCGGCTTGGTCTTAAGACTGCTGCCGGTAATTGATTTGTACTTAGAGAATGAAATATGGGTATGTAAAGAACATCATTGCAGTCCTTATAAAAAAAAACCCATCATCATATCTTGTTCATCAGCATGTATAATGGAATCCTCATTGTTCCAATTGGTTCCAGTTTATCTAATCCTTGTTGTATCACTTGCTGCTGTGTCAACTTCCATTTTGCTCATGGTGGGACCTGTGAAAGAAGTTGAAGGCTGTACAGATTTAGATTTGAAGTTTGTTTCGTTTAAGACGAAAGAAATAATATTATGGGTTGTAAAGTTAGTGATGGAGATGTAGAGAGAGTTGGGAATGGAACATGTGGGAGCACATGATGTTTGATCGTAAAAATGGTGCCGTGTCTTCGCCCCCACATCTCTCTGTCTTCATTTCCTTTAAATATGGATGCAGCCATAACTGCCCTGCTCTGCTTTTCTATGCCAGCACACTTCCTTACATCACATGCTCTCCTTCTCCTCTCTTTTGTATTACACGACGATATTTTGCTGATTTAGTAACAAAAAGGTGGTCGGTAATGTATTTAGCGACTTTGGAATTGGTCGTTAAAACGTTACGACACTAATATTTAGTTAAACAAATTTGATAATGGGTCCTATAAATTAGTTGAGTTGTGCTCATTTAAAGTTCGTCTCGTTTATTAACTAGCAGAGTTTCAACAAAATCAGACTTGTTTAAATAAATGAGTCGAGCCTAAACATTCAGTTATTCGGTTCGTAAGCTCGTGAGCAATCTTTATAAATGATTTGTTTTAGGCTCGTGAACAAGCTCGTATACTGTATAAAGATGTATATTTCTATTAAATTTAAGTGCACAAAGTGTATATAGGATAATTTTATGACTATAAAGGTGTATATAATATAAAGTAATGAATAATGTGTTAATTTATTTTAGGCGAGTATATACAATAGCATTAACAAATTTTAATTTAAAAATAAAGATCAATCTCTAATATGTTAATTTGTTTCATGTGAATTAAACTAAAATTTATTTTTATGTCATTATTAATTATTATGTTCAAATTACAATATCTTACTGTAAAACTACATAGTTTTATATAAAATAACGTAATTTTGAAGCTAATTTATGTAACTTTATCCTAATTCTATATTTTTTTAATTTCGTGATGTCATCACCTACCAATTTCTAATTTTTTTCATCACCATTAGATTGATCTCTGTCTTTCTCGACTCTCACAGCCGTTGCCATTTGAACCTCAGCGTTTGCCGCTCCTACTGTCTCGTCGTCGAGTCATTTTTTCAACATCAAACAAAATTATATTTTAATTTTTATTTAGTGAACCTCGAAAAACTTGTTAGCAGATTCTTTAGTTCGCAAACGTAGCTCTTCCTAAACTACGAGTCGAACTTCAACGCTCCAAAGCGCAACTTGACTTGGCTAGTTTACAACAGTATTGATAACTAGTTTCTGAATGCATTTTTGTTTTCTTTAATAGGAAAATAAATTAATGACACCGAAACGTAGCTCTTCAAATTTTTCTTTTCCTCACTGTCTATCTGTATCAAGAATAAGCTAATACTGGAGAAATCTCAACTTTAAGGTTGGATTATATCTATTTGAACGGTGTGAAGTGATTTGGTCGAACTTTTCTATATTTCCTTCATTCTTTGTTGCTCTGAAGAAGAGGGCTGCATCTGTACAGCTCCCAGCACACCCCAATGGGCTGAATGAAGCTTGTTTCTGGTCTGTCACACTCGACAGCAAGACCCCATCCTCTGCTCCTCCATAGAACCATCAGGACTAACTAGTGTGCCTGACCCACACTTGTCCCTCACCAACAAAACCTCATATCATGTTGGCGCAATTTATGGAATCAAAGTTGGTCAATAAAGAAAGACAGACTCGAGATAATTTGCAGATAAAAAACTTGTAGTTTTTGCTCATTGTCATTTGAAATAGGTGTGATTGTGTTGTGGAATCTGAGTGAGAGAGAGAGAGAGATTAATTGCATTTGCATAATCGTCATGATTGAAGCATGTCTAAATAAGCACCACTTTACATGTTATTCTTTTTGCTGTAAAAGAGGTCCTCTTTCACTCGATCCAAATCATGCCTCCAACTGTCACTCAGCATTTCTTGCTCCCTTCTTCTCTTTTGGCTATCTTTATTCAATCATTATCGTTATATTTGTGATCAGGCATGCTTCGGTTCCATGTTACCCTAATTTTAATGCTTCTTTGTAGGTTTTTATGACAGAACCACTTTCAGAAAATGTGAAACATTGTAGATCCAATTTTATATAGAGGAATTGTGATGGAAATGAAGTGGTTGGAAAGATTGTAGAGAATGTTATACAAACACTACAGCTTGTATGTTAGTGTTTTGTTTTAGTGTATAGGCTGTGATTCATTGCATGTTTACAATTTGGAACAAATCAAAGCTGGATTTGTAGATACATCAATGAATGACTGAATCGTTGAGGTGATATTTGATCTTCAAAGCATGGGGTTAGCTAGCTCCTATTTAAGTATTTATTCATCTACAAATCTTCAAATATCATGTAAATTCCATTCCCACTCACTCAAAATCGGTTGATTGAATCGGTGGTTTAGTTATTTATTTTAATTTTACCACTTAGAGTTTCTTATCGTAAACGAACTGATGTTAAATCAGTTCAATTTTAAGTATCAAAAAACCATTTATTAATTCAAATAATTTATTTAAATTACCAGTTCGATTAGAAAATCACCTAATCGACCAAAGAACCAACCATTCAATTTCTTTTCGATTCGATCACTGATCAGATTATCATAACATTTGTATAAAACAAATTAGTCAAAAAGATAATCAATTTTATTATTATTATTATTAAGATTGAGATGAATTTTTTTAATTTGTGGATATATATTTTTATTAGAATAGTAAGTAGTAATGGATTGTGGAACACTTCTTGGTCAAACAAAGAAAACACAGCAATGAATTGTCATGCCAAGTCAAAAACAATCCTCAGCCATTGTCCATTGAATCTCCAATACGCCGTCGTTTTCTTTAAACTCATCCTCTCCTTCCCTCCCGCTAATATAACAACGTAAAATACAAAAACCAGTACCACCGAACACAAAAAAACACAAACGAAAAAAGCAATGATGAAATATTGCCACTAAAAAGCTGAAATCCCAAAAGCTATGAAACCAAAGTTATACTTTGTAGATTTATAGACACTGCTCATGTATGTTCCATGTTTGTGTCCGAACGAGAGCCAAGAAACAGTATAAAATTTTCCACCTAATCCACTCTCCACCGTCCGATCACATCATGGGAGCTCGCTGCTCCAAGTTCTCTCTTTGCTGGTTCCACTCTCAACTTAAACCTTCCGTCCTCGAAACTTCCGATCTCGGTAATAGTTTTTTTTCTCGTTGTTACTTCATGGCATTTTCGTATATTGCCACTGAACATAGCTGCGAATTTTTTTTTTAATGTAGAGAATGGAGAGAAGAGTGAGAAGAGTATGTGGCCGGCGTTTTCTGAGTTTAGCTTAGAGCAACTGAGAAGTGCCACGCGTGGATTCTCTTCCGACAATATTGTGTCTGAACATGGAGAGAAGGCTCCTAATATTGTTTACAAAGGAAAGATTGACAATGACAGTTGGATTGCCGTTAAACGGTTTAACCGTCTTGCTTGGCCTGATCAGCGACAGTTTTTGGTTCTAACTTGATCACTACTCGTTTTCATTACATATATAAACGTTACAATTCTAGTAATGCAGTCTTAACTTATTGGTATTACAAGTTAACTTCGTTATTTCTGAGATTTAGACTTGTGACTGGCTCAGGAGGAAGCAAGGGCGGTGGGAAGTTTGAGGAGCGAGAGGTTGGCGAATTTGATCGGATGTTGCTGTGAAGGGGAGGAGAGATTGCTTGTTGCTGAATTCATGCCAAACGAAACCCTTGCAAAACATTTGTTTCACTGTGAGAATGCCATTAGTTTTGTGCTGTGGTTTTATAGGAGGTGGTGAGTGTGATGCGGAGATATGGTTGTGTTTTTTGCAGGGGATAGCGAGCCATTGAAGTGGGCAATGAGGTTGCGGGTGGCTCTGCATTTGGCACAAGCTTTGGAATATTGTGGGAGTAAAGGAAGAGCACTTTATCATGATCTCAATGCCTACAGAGTTTTGTTTGATAAAGTTAGTGCACTTCTTTTGAGAATGGAAATTCTTGATTGATCTGTCATCTTGATATTTGATTTTAACCTTTTGGTTGGTTGATTGATGAAAATGTCCAGAATTGTAATCCCAGATTGTCCTGCTTCGGACTAATGAAGAATAGCAGAGATGGCAAGAGTTACAGTACTAATTTGGCGTTCACTCCTCCTGAATACCTGAGAACAGGTAAGAATTTCGATTGAAATAGTAAAATATGCAGTCTTCATTGCACTTGTGATTCATCCCTGGAGAAAAGCCTGATCAGTGATAGATCTTCGCGAGATGATTCTTGTTTTAGTAGTGCTATTCATCTGGTTGAAGAGATCTTACGACTGAAATGCCTGAATTTCATTTTTAAGTCAAAACTTGAAAGTGAAACAGATTTCAGTTTTAGCTGAAACTAATATAAGTTTTTGTGCAAATATTGGCAGGTAGAGTGACTGCAGAAAGTGTAGTCTACAGCTTCGGAACGTTGTTGTTAGATCTTCTGAGTGGCAAGCACATTCCTCCAAGCCATGTAATTCTTTTCTCATGCTTCACTTATTCATCATGATCAAGGCTTGGAAACTCCCTCTGATCTTAAGTGTTGATATTACAGGCACTGGATCTTATTCGCGGCAAGAATTTCCTAATGCTGATGGATTCTGCTCTGGAGGGGCATTTTTCAAAAGATGATGGGACTGAACTAATGCGGTTAGCTTCCCGATGTCTGCAATATGAAGCTCGCGAGAGGCCAAATGCAAAGACCCTTGTCACAGTTCTTATGTCTCTGCAGAAAGAAACAGAGGTACGACCATTACTTTGATTGAAACAGTTAAGATTTTTTGCCTTGTGATCTAGTAAAGAACACTTTAGTTTTACTAAAATAATGACCAATATTAAGATTTTTGTGTTGTGGATCACTAAACTGAGAATTTGACAGGTTCCATCACACGTCTTGATGGGGATATCGCAGGAAACAGCATCTTCAACTCAGTCATTGTCATTAACTCCTTTTGGTGAGGCGTGTTTGAGAATGGATCTTACAGCTATACATGAGATACTGGAGAAAGTCGGATACAAAGACGATGAAGGCATTGCCAATGAGGTTTGAATTTGATACATACCAATAAATGATGTATAAACAACAATACTGGAGACTCCGTTACTGATGCAGTACCATTTTTCTAACCTTGCAGCTCTCTTTTCAAATGTGGACTAGCCAAATGCAAGAGACTCTGAATTCTAAGAAGCATGGAGATACTGCATTTCGAGCCAAAAATTTTACAACAGCGATTGATTACTACACACAAGTAAGTTCATCTTTCAACAATTCAACTAGTGTTCTTTTGCGTACGTGTGTGTACACGTTCTTCGCGTTTGTCTTTCGCTGAATACGTATATTTTCCTTCATTGTTGAATTATCATTTAAGTTATGTGAAAGAATTATGATCTCTGTAAAACATTCTGCATTTTTGCTGGATCTAAAGTTCCATTTTCACTGCTCTAGTTCATTGACGGTGGAACAATGGTGTCACCAACCGTATACACTAGGCGTTGCTGGTGTCACCAACCGTATACACTAGGCGTTGCTTGTCATACTTAATGAGTGACATGGCACAAGAAGCTCTCGGAGATGCAATGCAAGCTCAAGTCGTCTCGCCGGAATGGCCTACCGCCTCGTACCTTCAAGCAGCCTGCCTTTTCCACCTTGGAATGGAGGCTGATGCACAAGAAACACTCAGAGATGCCACAAACTTGGAAGCCAAAAGAAACAAAAACTGATATAATTGTATAGGTTTTCTTCTTCTCCAAGTTCTTTAATTTTCCCCTCTATTTTCTTCTGATTAACCTTTTCCTTTCATAGCTACGCATAGGTTCTTGTATGTATTCATTGTTTGTTGTTTCAGTTTTGCCTTAAGTGCTCTTGTTGACATTACATGATTCTTTTCGTAAGGGTGGTTTGTGTTTATATAGCTTATTTCTGCTGCATCTTCCATCAGTTGAACCAACTCGTTCAGTCTCATACTACGAAACAATAACCTGAAGAAAGTCGCGAAGGCCAGAAATAACAAGAAAAACAAACTGGCAATACATGAAATGTTGATGAATCCTTTCCACAAGGCAAAAAAATTAGGCTTTTAAGGCAATGAAGAGAGAATCAAATGGATAATACTTAATTCCGCCCGTCTTCTCCCGTTCAGTAACCTTCTTAAGATAAATATTTCCGATCATAAATATTTGATTCGACAGACTATCTTTACGTGCTCTGAAAACTATATTGTGTGACTAGCTACGATGACCTCTCAGTTTCCGAACTGACTTTACTTTCCCAGTTATCTCAGGATATATTGTGTAGAACTTTTACGATGATGGCACATTAAAATGGAGGAGCCATGAAATGACAAACGCAAATACCATGCAGGCAAGCAAGAAATTTAGGAAGCGGTGTCCCTGCCAAAACCTTCGGGTTTCCGATTGGGGAACAGATTCTGGGGGAACTGATATGGCAACAGCATTGTTACTCTCATTTGACTGTTCTACTGTTTCCATCTCGGTCGTTCCGACGACATTGTGGGCAACAGATTGACAGATCTCGCAAGTCCTGACAGATGTCAAATAAACCAGTAAATATAATGTCTGATAAAAAAAGAGGAGCAAAAACAACGTTTGTAATTTAATTTAACAGAGAGCAATAATCTTTACGAGACAGATGAATACATCAAGAAGGTGTCAAATCCCTTCTTTGAAAAAGATAAAGGAAACCAAAAAGCAGCAATATTAAGATTCCAAAAATTCAAAGAAGACAAACAGACAAGAATGTGATAGGAAATATGATCAATACATCAACTTGATTAACACATCATCGTGAAGTTTTCAGAATCTTGATCCCAATTCTTAATCGTCCAAATTTCTCTATTTTCTTCTTGTTAATTAGGCTAGCTGGCCGGACTTTTCTGAAAGACTCAATCTCAACCTCAGAAAGGAGTATTGATTATATTCCTTTCCTTATCAGTAATTCAGAAGAGAACATAATTAGCTTCCTATGTTCAGTATAATTAATCAGGAGTGTTACTTCAAGAACAGGAACACTCATGAAGTCTTCCAAATACCAAAAAATCTAGCATATAGGAAAGAAAAGATCAACTAAAGAAAAAGCTTCATAAATATTGAGGCCTGTTTAGTTTGGAAAGCAGTTTTTTTTTTCAATTTTCCGTTTCTTGTTTCTATCTTGTTTCTGTTTTTGGTAGATAGAAAACTATAGTGCGAACATATTTGGAAAAGCTTGTTTTTAGAAAACTCATTATTTTGAACTACCAACTTAAGTTTTTTTTGTTTCTAGTTTCCAATTTTCAGAAAACTGTCTAAACTGAAAAGGTCCTGAAACATAACCAGAGAGTGTATAATGGGAGCAATCACGGGTGGGTTGAACAATTAATTTACCAAATCACACAAACAAACAAACCACAAACATGATCAGCTTACCATAATGGTTAGGAGTAATTAAATAGGTACTTGGTTTTTTAACTTACTTGTTTCCCTTGATCTTGAACCAAGCCTCTGCACACTGTGTATGAGCAGCAGCCAAATCATCCTTACAAGAACAACCCAATTCAATAGGAACTCCAGATTCATGACTATGACTCTCCAAACCCAAGTGACAAATCCTACAATCCTTCTCTACTTTACTCAAATGTACTATCACTTCGGGCACACCAGTTTCCACAACATCAATCACTACAGAACAATCAGAAACTGATGAAACCCTCCTAGAATTCTCAACTACATTATCTGCAACCTCAACATCTGAAGCACAAGCAAAGCTATAATCATCGTACGAGCCACCGGTAGTTGAGTAAAACTGAGAGTAACAAGAACCATCTTCAGCATCAGAAAAACTACTTCCTTCACTTCTTTCCCCAATATTTTGACGATTATTCCCTTCTTCTAAGTCTAAAGCTGACATTTTTACAAATAACCCTCAAATATTTTTTCATAAAGATTGGAACTTCACGTTGCTTCAGCTCAAACTAACGAAGGGTTTTAAAGAAATGAGTTATTGTATTAGGTGGCTAGAGTTTCCCCAACTAAAACAAGAACCAAGAAAAAATACAAAAGAACCCAACGCTAGAATTAGAAGAAAGTTTGATATTTGCTTTCACTTATTGAAGAATGCATAGAGGGGTCTTGGAAAAAAATGGTGCTTTGTCGGTATTTAAAGATTCATGCTCTGGAGTTAGAAGACTTAAACAGTATTAAACAGAAACGTGCAGCTGTTTGTTTTCAGACAACTGCGAAGAGATTTCACGAATGGATTAAGGAAACAGATAAGAAGTACTTAAAACTGACTACACACTACTTTAGGATGTTTAAATCACAGTGGAATCTGTGTCTTAGTTTAGATTCTGTACGTTTGATGGAATCAGGGTTGTGATGAAAGAATCTTTAGTTAGTTTCAACGGTCGTGATTTAATGAACATGATTTCGGAAGTGCAGTTCAACTTTTGAACAGGATTCAGAGGTTAGAATGTTGCTTGTCGGATTTACTGAGATTTGTTTGTCGTTATGTCAAAAAAAAAAAAAAGATTTGTTTGTCGTTTTCTTAATTTCTGCCATTGTACAGTGAGATGCTGTGGGTTGAGAGGACAAAGTGGGCTGTTTAAGTAAGTTGGTGAAATAGTTTAAAAATTAAACAGTAAAATGTACAGTTTTGGAGTGGCAACTGGCAAGACAAGTGTACCTAAATTAACTCTTCATCTTCCGTCAACAACGTAAATCAATTAGCGTAGAGTTGTTCTAACTTAACCAGAGATCTTGAGTTCGAATTCTGGGAATGCAGCTGTGTTCAAACTTGGTTGGGAGAGCTTTACCGCCTTGTGTTCCTACCCAGCTCGAATAAGGATTAGTCTGGGATACTGATGGAGTGCATTTCCAGCAGAACAGTACCATGCATTCCCAGCCGAACAGTACCAGACGACCCCAAGCAAAGGCAGACGACAGGTGAAGCAAGTGATTTCCAAGAGCTGCAAACGATCGATTTCAAACGGCCAACTTTAA
>CANYCX011985192.1:0-14243 GCA_948193385.1 Breynia disticha f. nivosa | reverse complement strand
ATGAGATATGGCAAATGGATGTCAAAATGGCTTTCCTGAATGGAAACCTCTTCGAGGATGTTTACATGAAACAACCTGAGGGATTTGTCGATCCAAAATATCCTAATAGGTATGCAAACTTAAGAGGTCCATTTATAGACTTAAGAAAGCATCCCAAAGTTCGAATATTAGTTTTGATGAATCCATTAAGGAGTTTGGATTCACTAACAACGATGATGAGCCTTGTGTATATCATAAGTTCAGTGGGAGCATAGTAGTGTTCCTTGTGTTGTATGTCGATGACATGTTGCTTATTGGAAACGACGTTTCAACATTGCAACAAGTGAAAGAACGGTTGAATACGTGTTTCTCAATGAAAGACTTAGGGAAGCCAAGGTTATACTTGGTATAAGGATCTATAGAGATAAATCATGACATCTCTTGGGACTAAGTCAAGAAAAGTGCATAGATAAGATACTGAGGCGGTTCAGTATGGAACAATCCAAGAAGGGATTGTTGCCATTACAGCAAGGGGTAGTTCTCTCTAACAAGGATTGTCAATCCTCTAGAGATGAAAGAGAACTTATGAATAGAGTCCCATATGCGTCAGTTATAGGATCTATTATGTACGCTATGCTATGTACTAGGTCGGATGTTGCTCATGTACTAAACATAACTAGCAGATTCCAGCAAGATCCCGGAGAGATCCACTAGTCTGCAGTTAAGACAATTCCTAAGCATAGGCCAAGGAGCCCGAAATCACCACCGATCCAAACACATACTCAACAAGTTCCCTCTCATTCGAGTGATCGTATTGAGTTGTGGTCGAGTGATCCACTAGTCTGTACTAGATCACGCTACGCGGTTGAGTCATGATAGAATCATATTGAGTTGTGGTTGAGTTACACTGAGACGGGGTCAAGTCTTGTCTTGACAGGGTCGAGTCTCTTGAGGCGGGTCGAGTCTCGCGAAAGGGATCTAGTCATGCGGAGACACAATCGTGTCTTACAGAGGAGTGGTAAACTCTCGTCGAGATGTGGTCGAGTTATGTTTGGTTCATGCTAAAAAATGGCTGAGTCAGACTCGGATCATACTGTGATGTGGCCAAGTCAAGCTCGGATCAAACCTAGATGAGATCGAGTCATATTGACACGTGGTGGTGTCACGATGAGGCACAGTCGAGTCAGGCTCAGATCACATTGACATTCAGTCAAATCACACCGATACGAGGTCTAGTCACGCCAAGATGAAGTCGAGTCAAGTCAAGACGTGGTTAGTCACTCAGACTTACGGTCGAGTCACGATGAGATGGGGTCATGTCATGTCAAGAAGCAAACCAGATGCTGAGATGAGGTCATCAAGTTTTGAATGATGTTTGGATTCACCAAGAATGATGATGAGCCTTGTGTATATCATAAGTTCAGTGGGAGCGTAGTTGTGTTCCTTGTGTTGTATGTCGATGATATCCTTCTTATTGAAAACGACGTTTCATCATTGCAAGAAGTAAAGCAATGGTTGAATACGTGTTTTTCAATAAAAAGAATTAGCAGAAGTTGAGGTTATACTAGGTATAAGGATCTATAAAGATAGATCGCGGCCTCTCTTTGGACTAAGTTAAGAAAATTACATAGATAAGATACTGAGGCGGTTCAGTATGGAGCAATCAAAAAAAGGATTGTGGCTCTTACAGCAAAGGGTAGTTCTCTCCAAGAAAGATTGCCCATCTTCTAGAGAAGAGAGAACTTATGAATAGAGTCCCATATACGTCAGTTATAGGATCTATTATGTACGCTATGCTATGTACTAGGCTGGATGTTGCTTCTGCACTGAGTATAACCAGTAGGTTCCAACAGGATCGTGGAGAGATCCACTGGTCTGGCGTTAAGACAATTCTTAAGTACCTAAGAAGGACTAAAGACTTGTTCTTAGTGTATGGAGGTAAATAGGAGCTTAGTGTTACCGGATACACAGATGCTGCGACCCGGATAAGCAAGGACGATTCAAGAGCACAATCAGGAGCACAGTGGCAGATTTTACAACAAAAACTGAGTATATAGCAACGTCTGAGGTAGCTAAGGATGCTATTTGGATCAAAAAGTTCATTATAGGACTAGGAGTCGTCCCATCTATCCTAGAAACCTTGGAACTTTTGTGTGATACTAATGCGGCCATAGCACAGGCCAAGGAGCCCGAAATTACCATTGATCCAAAGACATACTCATGAAGTTCCATGTCATTCGAGAGATCATCGATAGAGAAGATATGAAGATGATCAAGGTTCCAAGTGAAGACAATGTTGCATATCTCCTGACCAAGCAACTGGCACGTCTGAAGCATGAGCGTCATATTAGGTCTTTTGGTCTTAGGGTTATGACTGATTGGGACTAGTGCTAGTGGGACATTGTTAGTGTAAGCCCTAGCCCAATACATTGTTTGTAACTTTTATTATTGATTAATAAAATTATGTGTAATGCCCAAGAAAAGTTCCAAAAAGTCGGCGGGCAAATATAACTTGAATGGTGCGAAAACGGCGGGAGTTTGACAATTTTAGTGGCTGTGAACAACCACAAGAACGGCCAGGAGGCCGTTCCCATGGCCGTTCTGGTTGCCAGAATTTCAATTAAAACGCTCCTTTTATGAAGAAAAGAGAGATAAAACTTATTGAAACAAACCCAACTTGTCCCAGACCTTCTTCCAATACCCCAAACCCTAAAAACACGATTTCTAACATTCCCAACTCCAAATCCTCATTTCCATACCTCAAAAATCTGTGCTCTTGCAAAGGAAGCACAAAGGAGTTGAGTTCTAGGGTTTTACTGTGAATTTTAACGAGGTAAGCTTAGTCTCACTCGAAATTTTTGTGTGAAAATAGATAGAAATGGTAGGGTTTTTTGGGTTTTAAGGAATTAGGGTTTGTGGGAAATTTGTGGTTTTGGAGGAATCTAAGATTTGGGACATGGAAATGAATTGAATAAGGTTTAATAAGCAAAATGTGGGTTGTCTATGTGTAGGAGGTAGTACTCGGGGCGAGGTTGAACAGGGATAGTTTGCGCGAACTTTGAGGTAAGTGCTTTTCGACACTTACTATTGCTATGCTAACTTTTGTTTGATTAAATTGTTAGTGTAAGCCCTAGCCCAATCCATTGTTTGTAACTTTTATTATTAAGTAATAAAATTATGAGGCATTATTTTATCACATCATGTATTGATATGTGGTATATGTTTGATAAAATATCCAAGAATGTTGATTAAAAGCTTGAGGTATCAAGGTTGAGGACCTTGATAGTAGAACTTGGATGTTTTGAGATTACCATTTTAAATGTCCCTAGTCACTTGTTTCTATATGAATAGAAATGAATTAAAACTAGTATGTACTCTGCAGATGATCATGTTCTACGGGTCATAGATATTTGGGATATCTAGCAAAGTGCATAGGTATAATGTATAGCATTATACTTGGAGACCAATCAGCCATTGCAATATCAAATGTTATCCTTAGACTAGAAATCACGGTGTCTCTTGTTGTGATTTTTAGTGTACTTTGACATATAACATGGCCATAAAAGGTTGACAAGTGTACATTTAATTGTTGAAGCTGCTCAAGTGTTGAAGTTCTATTTTAGCTGCCCAGGATGTGTGAACGGCCAAGGGAATGGCCAGGCTGGCCGTTTCCTAGGGCTGTTCATTTTATATTTGTGGACAAGGAGTGTGAACGGCCAGGTGAACTGCCAGTCTGACTATTCCCTCTGTTCTGTGTGTTAAAATTGGAGAGTTAAAAGGGGTTAATTTATACGGGTTGGTTTATTGATTTAAATGCTAAAATAATTGTATGCGATAATGTTAAGGGATATATAAATGTTCCGTTATGAATGGTATGGATGTGAACATGTGATCTTATATGATTTATGTGTATAATTTGTGGAAATGATTAAGAGAAAAGAATAGAAGTTTGAAATGAAAGTATGATGATTATGTGTATGTGGGGATGCTTACGAATGTGTGTTTTGCCATTGTATCATAAGAATACAAGTGTATGGAAATGTGATGTGATGAATGAAATTTAAATGATATTTGGGTGAATATGGCCCTCGTGGGAAGAAGGAATATGCATGTGTACATTAAGAGTGTTTTGAATGGTTTTGATGTGGATGGATGCTACGATATGGCTATGTGAAAGAATGTGCATACTTATGATGAGACTGTATATGGATGTGGAATCCATAATTTGCTTTCATTCATGACATTGAGCATTTACATGAGCATTTGTATGTTCATTCTTTGAGGAAAGAAAATGGGTTTTTCCCAAGTTGTGATTAAAAGGGAGCTCATGGCTCACAATGGAGCTTTGGCTCATAAATGAAATGGAGCTTCAGCTTACAAATGAACACGAGAGTGAAATACCTCTTACAAATGAAGAGGAGAGTGAAATCCCTCATACAAATGAAGTGAAGAATAAAATCCCACTTTCAAAATGAGAACTATAGGACTATGTCCACAAATGAGGAGGAGTGAGAACTCTCTCCTACAATAAGGCTCCAGAGCACAACATTTCTATGTGGAATGCATTAGCATTAATTGCATATTCATTCATTCATTGCATTTATCATGTGCACTTGACATCAATTTCATGGAAATGAATGTGTGGGTTATGGTTATGGTATGAGCATGATTTGTAAAAGAAACAACATGTGTTCTTGTATAAGGTTTATGAACGAATTGTTATGCCTATAATACGTGATGTGACCATCTAAGGAAAATGCTTGTGTTTGTAATGATGATTGAGTATATGTTAATTGGGTATGCTTAAGGCATAAGTGATCATTTGAGTTATTGCGATTGAATGTGGAATGAGAGTATGTTGAGTGGTTTGATACTATACGGGTTTGTGTGGTTATATTAGGTAAGATATGCTTAAACAAAAACTAAAACGGTTGTTTTATGAACATGGATGAAAATGAGTAGTAAGATGACTTGATTGTGCTTATGTTGTTTGTGTGGTAGATTTATGGATGTGGTTATAAATGGATGTTGTATAAAGGATCTTGCGAATGATCGGAATGTTGTTTGCTTGTGATAGGCTAATCGATATATTGTGTGAGAATTGATGATTATGATTTGGGTATAATTGTAATTGGGTGGAGGTTAGGTCGTGTTAGGCCGAGGGTTCCCCTGCGCATTCAGCATAGCCACTATAGGGGTTTACTTACTAAGTATTTTTTGGCAGGGCCAGAAGTGCGATACTGAATGTTGAGCTCCCAAGGTTTTAGTTATGTTTGTTTTATGTGTCTATACGATTATGACATTTGTGAGGATTTCGAACATGGCATGTAAACGTTTTCTATTCGCTTCTGAACTTTGAAATACATTTGTGTATGATCCACTCTAGTTTGTATTCTACATTTTGTAAAACTATGTTTCCATTTTCTCTCTCCCAACTTATGTTTTAAAAAAATAATGTGAAATTTCAGGTTTATTCAAAAATGAGTTTTGCAAAATTTGGCGTCACATTATGAGGCATTATTTTATCACTTCATGTATTGACCTGTGGTATATGTTTGATAAAATATCCAAGAATGCTAATTAAGCGCTTGAGGTATCAAGCTTGAGGACTTTGATAGTAGAACCTAGAAGTTATGAGATTAACATTCTAAATATCCCTAGTCACTAGTTTCTATCAGAATATAAATGAAGACTAGTAGGTACTTTGTAGATGATCATGTTCTACAGGTCATAGATATTTTGGATAACTAGCAAAGTGCATAGGTATAATGTAGAGCATTGTACATGGGAGAGTGATCACTATTTGCAATGTCAAATATTATCCTTCGATGGAAAATCACTATGTCTCTTATTGTGATTTTTAGTGTACTTTAACGTACGCCTACGTGGCCGTAGAAGGTTGACAAGTATAGGTATGATTGGGTATGTTAGGAATCATAACTAAGAGCAAGAATGAAGTGAAGGGATTGACCCTCTTAATGAGAGTTGATATCACTGGCCGCTTGATGGGCAAGATTGGAAAGAGTGTGGGCGCACCTGAATGAAATGATTAAGTCATTTATTCGAATTTATCATTTTTATCATAGAGATTAAGAAAAGTGATTTAGCATTAAATAAGGGTTTTAGCGACATGTGTTATGCTAATCAATATATCGAAGGTCAATGGATGTATTTGAATAGTAGTACGGCTGTTGACACTGCTCGTCAGCTATTTAATTTAGGGTGATCATAATGTCTTACTAGACACCGCCTATGATTTATGTGTTATTAAACTCATTGCGTTTATTAAATAGTCCTACAGATCCCACATGGTTGGTGGAAAACCTAAAAGGGTAATTTTGGTATTTCACCTTAGGTCAAAATCTGGCTATTGGACCGGATCGGGCATATTGGCTAATTTTGTAATTGGGATAAACATGAATGAGAAATAATATTTCTTACATGATTTTAAGAGAAAGATTATTTATTAAATATGATGTCTTAAGTGGAAAATATGTAGGAAATAAGAAAGAGAAAATTTGTCTTAAATTAAGAAATGATTAATGTAGGATAAATTAAAAGAATAAAATCTTTTAATTATACACATTAATATCACGGAAAGGGAGGGTGGTTTTAAGAGGATTTTATTTTAATAAAAGACTTAACAAAGTCCTAATGGCATTAGGTTTAAGTGTTTTGAAAAACAAAAACACTTATCTTTAAAATGATGAAAACCCTAAAGGTGATACGTATTTCCGTTTGTGCCTCTCTGTTCAGAAGAACTGATCCGAATTGACCAAGAACAGGTTATATGTATTTCCCTTTGTGCTAGTACACCCTTTGGACTTATCTGTGTGTTACTGTTATAGAGGAACCACGTTTGTGGTTCTATATTAGTATCACAAAGGTCATTTCAAAGTATTTTGAAACGGTAGTTCCTGTTCTTGGCTAAGAACCCATACGGTTTTGAAGGAGAAAAATAAAGGTGAGTCTTTTTCTTTAAAGTTTCGATTTTTATATCACCTTGTTGTATTCTGAATGTAAATATATATATTTGTATCAGTTCTGATGTGTTCTTGGGCTATCTTGATGTGCGTGATGTGTTTTTCGGCTGCTATTAGACTTAGAACACGTTAGGAAACCCAACACCGATGCCATCGAGATGCGACCGAATTAGGCTTGTATCATGCCAAGACACAATCGAGTCACACTGAGACGTGGTTGAGTCACGACGAGAAGCTTTCGAGTCAAGATGAGACACAACTTAGACTTGCTTAGATCATGTTGAGACGCGATTGAGTCATGCTCGAACCATGTTGGGATAAGGAGTCATGCTAGTATCACGCTGAGATACGTAGAGACGCGGACAGTCATACTCGGATCACTCGATGATGCGGTAGAATCATGCCGAGATGAGGTCAATTCAAGTAGAGATGAGGCTAGTCACACTGAGACGGGGTTGAGTTAAGTAGAGATGCGGTCAAGTAAGGTAGATACAGGGTCAAGTAACGCTGCAGTCGAGTCATTTTCTTATTGTGTAGAGTCACACCAAGATGGGGTCGAGTCAGTACAAAAGAGATCGAGACACGCTGAGACGCAGTCGATTCATGTTGTGATGCAGTCAAGTCATACCCAAACAGATCAAGTCATGCAGAGACGCGGTCATGTGACGTTCGAATCTCGATCAGACACAGTCGAGTCACGCTCAGACCACACTGAGGCTTAGTAGAGTCGAGCAAGGATCACGTCGAGATGCGATCTAGTTATGCTCAGATAACGCTAAGATGTTATTGAGTCACGCTCGGATCTTGGCGAGATGCGTCCCGCTCAGTTCCCGTCGAGATGTAGTGAGGAAAGCTCGTATTACAAAGAGACAGTCGAGATACGCTCGGATTATGTCGAGATGGGTCGTGTCACATCGAAATGGTATTCACACCAAGACAGTTCAAGTGACGCTTGGATCATGTCTAGATGTGGTCGAGTCACGCTCAGCTAACGTAGAAAAGCGGCCAAGTCATGCTAAGATCAAGCAGAGACAAGATCGAGTCATGCTCGAATCAAGCCGAGACATGGTTGACTCACGCTCATAGAATGCTCAAATCAAGACGAGACGCGGTCGAGTGTCGGTCAGATCATGTGGAGACGTGGTTGAGTCATGCCGAGACTGGGTTGAGTCATGTCGAGACGAGATTAATTCATACAGAGGCAAGGTTGAGTCACATAGAGAAGCGGTTGAGTCACGCTCGGATCAAATCGAGATGAGTCGAGTCACGCCAATATGCAGTTGAGGCATAGTCAATTCACGCTGAGGCATGGTCAAGTCATACCGAGATGAGGTCGATTGATGCAGAAACGTGGTCAATTCACTCCGAGATGAGGTAAAGTCATACTGAGATGCGGTGCAGATGCAGTCGAGTCACACTGACACGCAGTGGAGTCACGCTGCGAAGCGGTCAAGTCACACCAAATCATGACAAGATGTGGTCGAGTCACATCGAGGCAGGGTGAATTCAAACCGAGATGCATCATGCTAGGATCACGTTGGGACGCGGTCAAGTCACTCTAAGATTGTGCCTAGGCAGGGTCAATTTACGCAGAGACGCAGTCTAGTAACATCGAGACGGGGTTGAGTCTTGCCAAGACGGGTGGAGTCACGTTAGGATAACGTCCAGACAGGGCCAAGACACACTGAGACAACATCAAGTGATGATGAGAAGCAGTCGAGACACATACAGACATATTTGACTCGTGCCAAGGCGTAGTCGAGTCATGCCGAGACGCTGTTGATTCAAGCTCGTATCTCGCTGAGACAGGTGGACTCACACCGAGACAGAGTCGATTTACCTTCAAACTCGGTCAAGTCATACTTCCCTCTTTCAATTTTGGAAAATCCGGCACGCAGAGTCTCTTTCCATAATGTAGGATTCCCCAATCATCCAATTCATACGGTGTGTCTCTACCTCTAGCCACTTTTTTCCTTGCAAGCCTCAGTTTCTCATCTTCCATCTATTTCTCCTTATTCGCTCTCTAAGTATCAGTCTCACCGATATGTTTGCCACTCTTCAATGACTTCAAGTTCTAAACACAATTTTTTCATTGCAAATAAAGACTCCACATTGTAGGATATACCATCATTCTTCACTTGAGACTTCCTACTTAAAGCATCGGCCACCACATTAGCCTTGCCCGGGTGATATTCAATCGAGCAATCATAATCCTTCAACAGCTCAATCCACCTCCTTTGCCTGAGGTTTAGTTCCTTTTAGGTAGTAACATACTTCAAACTTTTATAATCGGTAAAGATCCTGAAGGATTCTTCATACAGATAATTCCTCCAAGTCTTTAGAGAATGAATTATAGCCGCAAGTTCTAAGTCATGTCTCGGGTAATTCAGCTCGTGTGGCCTCAACTGTCTCGAGGTATATGCAATCACCTTTCTATTTTGCATCAACACACCACTTAAACCCATCTTAGAAGCATCAGTGTAAACCACATACTCTCCGTCCTTTGACGATAAAGTTAATACCGGAGCCTTAGTCAACCTGTTCTTAACCTCCTCAAAACTCCTCTGGCATTTCTCACCCACTCGAACTTCGCATTCTTTCTCAACAAACAGGTCAGGGGTCTCGCAAGGATTGGGAAATCCTGAATGAATCGTCGATAATACCCTGCCAAGCCTAGAAAACTCTATATTTCTATCACATTCTTTGGAGCTTTGTACTCTTCCACAGCTTTAATCTTCGAAGGATCCAGTTGTACACCTTGTCTAGAAATTACATCACCCAAAAATGCAACTTCTTCCAACCAAAACTCGCACTTTGAGAATTTTGCATACATCTGTCTATCTCTCAATATTTGTAATACCACCATAAGGTGCTCCTCGTGCTCGCCTCGAGTCTTAGAATAGAGAAGGATATCGTCGATAAAAACCACCACGAAGGTATCTAGATAGGGCTGGATAATCTTGTTCATTAAGGACATGAACGTGGCTGGAGCATTAGTTAACCAAAATGGCATCACTGTAAACTCAAAGTGGCCATATCGAGTCTAAAATGCCATCTTAGACACTGAATTTTCCTCTACTCTTAGGTGCCAGCACCCCGACCTTAAGTCAATTTTAGAGAAAATTACAACGCCCTTTAACTAATCCAGAAGATCGTCAATTCGGGGTAACGGGTATTTGTTCTTTATCGTCACCCGATTCAATTGACGGTAGTCGATACAAAGCCTCATACTACCATCCTTTTTCTTTACAAACAGTAGTGGCGCTCCAAACGGAGAAATAATGGGCCGAATAAACCCCTTATCAAGCAATTCCTCCAATTGCTTCTTCAATTCTTTCAATTCAGCTGGCGCTATTTGATATTGGAGCTGTTTCTGGTACGGTCTATATCTCAAAGTCTACCTCTCTACTAGGAGGTAATCCGAGCAAATCCTCTGAAAATACGTCTGGGTACCACCACATACCAATGGAACTTCAAACACTCCCACACTACATTTCGTGGTATCCATCACACTAGCCAAATACGCTTCACATCCTTCTTTCATCAACCTCACAGCTTATACGGTAGATATCAGACAGGAGGACACTACTCTTCTATCCCCCATAAACAATACTTCTTTCTGCCCATCAATCTCAATTGACACCTCTTTCCAGAAATAATCCACCATGGATTTATGTTTCAAGAGCCAATCCATGCCCGAAATCAATCCAAAATTCTCGAGATGAATCACCATCAAATCCTCTTGAAATTCACGGTTGCCTATCACTATCGGGCAAGTTTTGACCGCCGTTTTCGCACTCACCACTTGCCTAGACGACATTGACACCTCTATAACATAATCTAAGGTCTCTACCGCCACATTAAATTTCAAAGCATGATCATAATCAATGAATCAATAGGATGCACCAGAATCTATGAGCATAGAAGTAGGAAGACCCAAAATGTAAACAGTACCGGAAAAGACATTAGGGTCATCCACCTTATCTCCTCGGGCTATAGCATAAACCTTGGCCTGAGGTACTGTTGGGACTGTGGCTGGTTAGGACAGGAACCTTTGGAATGTGACCCAGCTCACCCAGAATGTGTTCCCCAACCTCTACTTCCAATGACGCTTCTCTGGTTGTCCCCAACACTGCTCTAGGAATGTTATGCCTTAGCTTCATCATTCTGTTTGTTGAAGCAATCCTTCGCCATGTGCCCTCTCGTCTAGCAAAAAAATAGAAAATGTCTGCCGTTTCCTTTCATTAGACACACTCTTATCACTGTGCCTGGAAAAGGTCTGCCTGAAGAACCCGCTCTTCTGCCGCCAAACTTCTTGGATTTGGTCACTTCAGACCCTTGTGAACTGAACCTCTTTGCCCCACCAGAGCTTCCCTCTTCTTTAGCCTTCTTGGCCTCTTGAGGCTTCTCCTCCCCAAGATCCTTCTCTGCTTGTAAAACAACAGT
This sequence comes from Breynia disticha f. nivosa, assembly GCA_948193385.1. Taxonomy (NCBI): domain Eukaryota; kingdom Viridiplantae; phylum Streptophyta; class Magnoliopsida; order Malpighiales; family Phyllanthaceae; genus Breynia; species Breynia disticha. The sequence goes on along the minus strand of CANYCX011985192.1, from coordinate 2,835 downwards.
AAGCAGAGGTGAGTAGCTAACAGATTGTATTGCCAACAAGAGCTGAATCTCCCTCTTCAACCCCATCTCAAAGCGGTCTCTCTTACACTCATCTGTCGCCACCTCCTCTGGCGTGTATCTAGAAAGTCGGGTAAACTTCACCTCATAGTCCGCCATAGAGATATCCCCTTGTTCCAACTTAAGAAACTCCAGCTTCTTCTCTCTCTTGTACAATGGTGGAGTGTACTTCTCAGTGAAAATTCTATGAAATTCCTCCCAGGTCATGGTGAGACGTTCATTCAAACTCCCAGGGACCATATGCCACCAATTTACCGCTTCCCCCTCTAGCAATGAGGTAGCGTATTGTACTTTCTGCACATAGGTGCAATTCATCGTCCTTAGAACTTTCTCCGTGTCCCTCAGCCAATCCTCAGTAATAGAGGGATCAGTGGTGCCAGAGAAAGGCTTCCCTCCCAGCTTCTGGATCTACTCATAGTTTCAATCAATTTCCAACCTCTGAGCTCGAGGTAGTTGCTCCCTCACGGTTGCCCCTATAAGGTCTAAGAGTTGTTGGACAACCTGAGGTTGAGCTTGTGCCTGATAGGTGCTTGTTTACTTGCATTGGGGACATTAGCATTCCCCTAGACCGACTCGAAAGAGTTGGCAGCTGCATGTTCACTATCTCCTTGTCCTTCCTCCATTCTAAATCATGAAAATAGAAAAAGGACTCCCATTTAGAGAACATGAAAAAAACAAGGCACTATCAAAAATCTCGCATATATGCAATCAAAACATGTTTTAGAAATCCAAATAATACATGTCTTAAGACCCATGGCATCAGGAACTGAGGTTTTTAACAACCTTGGCTCTAATACCACCAAATATGACCCCCAAATTCGGCTACCACCTTATGTTAATATATATTAATCCTCTCGCAGTGATACTCGGATGTGGACATCATAATATTTGCAAAGAACAAGTAGAGATACAAATTTATAAAATATACATTCATTGCTTGAAATAAAACTTTACAAATTGTGAGAAGGAATATTCCAAAATGTAAAGAGGTACTAAATCGTTAGGGTTATAAAAAAAAGGAACCTACACGATCCCATTTCAATGATAACCTAAAAAAATACAGTTATGCACTTCCAAATATTCAATACAAAGCATTTGTATGATATAAGCAAACCAAGCCATAGTGCACATCCCACCTCGATCCGTTGTTCTTGTGTAGATGAGCCAGAAACTAGCAAAAAGATCTACACCATCTCATCCAAAATGTCACCTCAAGTCCCTGCCCACACGACATGCATAAAACGTAGTGAGTCGTGAGACTCAATAAGCTGCGTTTACCAAAATGGACAACATCTCCTATTTCAATTTATTAACATTCATTTCAGTTCATAATAAATACAAAATCTCAATTAATTACATATTATATGATTCGTTAATCACATCGTAATCAGATACTCAAAACCACACAGTTTTAAACCATATTTCATATTTAAGCTTCCTCATAAATCAGAAATCAGAGATCCACGCATGATCAACCAAGACTGCGTGGTGGTAGACAACTACGTGATGTCGCTACCACACCGCTTAATTCTGGTGCAAACAAACGCGTGGTCGTGGCTAAAGAACGTGTGATCACAGCGAGTGCGCGTACTTAGCTGCCACCACGTGTGGATCTCTGGTTTCCTGCATGAAAACTCAAAAATCCCACTACACATTTTTACCAACACTTCCTATCACAAATTATCAACTCAATTAAATGCGACATTCTCATTTAAATGCGATATAATGAATGCGAATGCTTGACTCCTAATGCATTTCTTAATGTGATCACTCATGATCCCAGACTTTAATCTAAATTTATGCCCTTTCTTGGCCATTATTATTGACATTTACAAACGGGCCTTGTTTGCCGGGAGTATTGGTTATAAAGTACTATGGACCATAGATTTTAAGCCCTTACTTGGCCTGAATATCACCCTTACTTGGCCTAGCACGCCCGAACACGTTTAAGTGTACTGAGTCTTTCCACTGTGCCACGATATAGTATGTGTTATATACTAACCGTAATTATGCTCCGAAAAGCCATAACTACTCCCTTATTTCAATGCTCACTAAGAGCTATCGTTTTACTTTCATTTTTGCTTCGTAAAATTCCAATATGCATGAATGTCATATGCATCATCTACATAACCAAATCATGCATCAATATAAGTTCATGCCACGTTATACATGCAATGATTCATTCAACCACAAAAATTATCAACATAACCTCACCAATTCATCAAACATAGCCAATGAACATATGCTCACAAATAATCAACTCATCCGTTTCCTCTTTCACAAGCACTACAAACATAACCAAGTATAACCAACATCCAATCATTACACAAAATCATCGTTAAATGTTATAATCAACTATACAAGCACTATACATAATCCTCCAAATCAACAACCATATAAACCACATACCTAATCATCTTATTAGGTATATCATAATCAACCATACAAGCAACATACATAATCATCACATTATGTATATCCTAATCAACCAGACAAGCAACATACATAATCATCACATTATGTAACACTCAATCCAAACATTTCACAAATAAAGAGCATGCAAACATGGAATGTTGCATTCATGTTGCTTACCTCGCAAGAAACGCCTAACGGCTCGGTTGGGAACCTCACTCACCGTGATTTGGACCTCCCATTAAACAAATTATAAATTCATATTAACCTCACGTGCATAGAACTATGCAAAGACAAAAAATTAACAATGTTCTAATGCATATGTGTTTAGGTAGCTCAATTTCTCTTTCTTTCTCCTCTCTCTCA
>CANYCX011985177.1:0-13305 GCA_948193385.1 Breynia disticha f. nivosa | reverse complement strand
AAAAACGAGATTTCCAAATTCTAACTCGTAAAAACTTACCGAATTTAACCCGTAATTCGATCCTATAGCTTCCGTTCACCACGATTTGATAAGGTTTTGCTTGGTTTTAGGATTTTGGAATTTTAGTTTAGGTTTGGAGGGTTTCTTACGAGAGAGATGGAGAATGAAGAGAAAGAGATGCCATCTTTCCTTATATTATACATGTACACATATGGTGGAAATGACCAATTTGCCCCTGCTTCCTTCTTTTAAATTTTCTCTCTCCCGGAAATCATATCTTGACCCGTTTTTAATTTCTTAACCTATTAGACACTCTCTTACCATTATTTATTTAATTATTATTCGCGAAAATTTTATACGCATATTTTCTAAAATAATTAATAATTTCGTAAAAATTCGTAAAAATTGGAGGCGTTACAATTATGAATTTAGAGTTATAAATTTTTAATATAATAACATAATTTGCGAATATATCAATACAATAACGATTGACTAACCAATTGAAAACCTTCGCACACGATGAAATGAAGAAACTTTTTTTTTGAAAAACCATGTTCTTATTTGTCAATGAGGATTGCAAAACCACTATTGAACATATAGATCAACTAGCGCGAGGTTGTTTTAACTTAACTAAAGATCTCGAATTCGAGTATTGGGTACGCAGCTGTGTTAAAATTTGGTTGGGAGAACTTTGTTGTCCTTGTGGTCCTATTCGGCTCGAACGAGAATTAGTATGCGGTGCCCAAGATAGCTCGTAGTTGAGATAAAAAAAATGTAAATTGCAAAACCATGTTCTTATTTGTCAATGTAAAACGATGTTCTTTCTAAGCAAAGGCAGGAAGAGAATTTCCAGTTGGTAAAAATACTTTCCTTTATGGTGAAAATATATTCATAACTTGATCTATTTAAAATTTCCACGAAGATAATATTTATTTAAAGACGAGTCAAAATAATAAAATTTAAAATAATATAAAAAAATACACGATAAAATAAAACACGTTTTTTTATTCATTTTATTTCCGCTCCAAAACAAACATTTAAAAAAAAAATATTACCATGAACTAAATAAACCCATATTGAATTGACGGAGAGCGGAGTCCGAGAATGTTCTAGAAACCGTAAACACAAAATTCAAACATGAGGAACTTGTCCTAATACCATGATCCGAATATTCCTCATAGTCCTTCATATCACACAAATTCCCCACTCTCAGCACCATAAATTTAATTAATTACAAAAAAATAACTTTTAAAACTAGCGGACCCCACGTACCCCCATAAGAAACCAGCAGTGAAATCAGCGGCTAATACAAAGACTACGATTCAAATCCAACGGCTGATATCAAATCTAATCTTATCTACCGTTCTTTCTTTTCTTTTTCTCCAAGAAAAAACAAACCAACCCGCTCAACTAACCTCCGGTTCAACCCTCTATTTAAACCCACTCCCTCTAACCTATTTCCTCACACTCACACTCACACTCACACTCACACTCACACTCACACTCACTATCTGATTCGCATTTTTACTCTCTTTCTCAATGGGTATGAATCATGATTATATCATTTTACCCATTCTCTCGTTCTTTTTCATTTTAATTTTTTTCCTGATGTTTTTTTTTTACCGTTTTGCAGCACCGAAGAAGATTAGAATCGGAATCAATGGTAATAATCCCCAGATCTGGATTGTGGTAAAGTTTTGAGCTTTATGGGTTTTAAAAACGACGGCTAAAATGTGATTTTATGTTTGTGGGAAAAATTAGGTTTTGGAAGAATTGGGCGTTTGGTAGCCAGAGTGGCACTTCAAAGAGATGACATCGAACTCGTTGCTGTAAATGATCCTTTCATTAGTACTGAATACATGGTAATGTAACCGATCTACTTTTTTTTTAATAATTAAATGTTGTAATGAAATTGTTGATTTTAATTAGCTTTGTAATAATCTTTTGTTATTGTTAATTATTGTTAATTTGTTGTAGACATATATGTTCAAATACGACACCGTTCATGGACATTGGAAACACCATGAATTGAAAATTAAGGACGAAAAAACCCTCCTTTTCGGCGAAAAACCCGTCACTGTTTTTGGAATCAGGTAATTATAATACAGATTAAAGAAATTTTATGATTTGTTATTGTGAAATGTTAAAAGTGTTTGATTTTAAAAGGTTTAATTCAATATGGTAATTCGTGTTTGTGCTTGATTAGAAACCCAGAGGAGATCCCGTGGGCGGAAGCTGGTGCCGAATTCGTTGTTGAATCCACCGGTGTTTTCACTGACAAGGACAAAGCTGCTGCTCACTTGAAGGTGAATTATTGTGGTCGAAAAACGTTGTGGTGTTGTTTGAAAATGCGGTTTGATCTGATTGGTGTTTTGGCAAAATTTAGGGAGGTGCTAAGAAGGTTGTTATTTCTGCTCCTAGCAAAGATGCTCCCATGTTTGTTGTGGGTGTTAATGAGCACCAGTACAAGCCGGAGCTCGATATTGTTTCCAATGCTAGTTGTACTACCAACTGCCTTGCTCCTTTGGCTAAGGTATAATGGTTTTTGTTTGGTTGCAAAATGCCAGTGGTTTGGGTTATTTATTGTTGATCTGATGTTTTCGGTTTTGTGTAGGTTATTAACGATAGGTTTGGAATTGTTGAGGGACTTATGACTACTGTCCACGCTATGACTGGTTAGTTTTGATTGAGCTAATGTTGGTGTTTGTAGTGCCGTTTTGAATTTTGGGATTGAAATTCATGCTGTCCATGGTGGTTTCAGCTACTCAGAAGACTGTTGATGGTCCATCCATGAAGGACTGGAGAGGCGGAAGAGCTGCTTCCTTCAATATCATTCCCAGCAGCACTGGTGCTGCCAAGGTATTTTAAACTGTATTTGGTGGCTTGTTTATTGAACTAGTTGTACTTGATTAACTCGAATCTCTGATATTGTTAACTAATTTTGTGGATTGTGCATTTGCAATTACTCAGGCTGTTGGCAAGGTTCTTCCAGAACTCAACGGTAAATTGACTGGAATGGCTTTCCGTGTTCCAACCGTGGATGTTTCTGTTGTTGATCTCACCGTCAGGCTTCAGAAGCCTGCATGTTACGATGAAATCAAGAAGGCAATCAAGTACGTTTCTCCATTCAGGACAAGAAGTATTTTAATATATATATTTTAAAAAAAAAATTCTAATTGCCTTGTTTTTCTCTGGTGTGTGCAGGGAGGAATCTGAGGGCAAGCTCAAGGGTATATTGGGCTACACTGAAGAGGATTTGGTTTCGACCGACTTCCTGGGCGACAGCAGGTCAAGCATATTTGATGCCAAGGCCGGAATTGCGTTGAATGAGAATTTCGTGAAACTTGTAACTTGGTACGACAATGAGTGGGGTTACAGGTATGTAAATATATCCTTCTGCTACTTGGGTATTTTGCTATCCCTACTATTCGTGGAGATGTATCTGAAAGTAGCTGTTTTTCGATTGCAGTACTCGTGTGATTGACTTGATTGCCCACATGGCCTCCCAAGTGCTAAATTAGTTTGTGTTTGAAGCTGCTAAGCCGACGCCATGGCGCTGTTTTGAGACTCCTCTGTAGTCTGCTGATTGATGAAGTCAGAGTTGTTTAGATTTAGGTGTGAAGTTAATAGAGCATTGAATAAAAATGGAGTCGAGCCTAGCTGTGTTTTGGTTTTTGGTGCTTATCAAATGCAGAAATGATGTTTCGAAAATGCATTTGAACTGAGTTTTATGTTTTTAATTTGAATACCATCGTTACCTTTCTTGACGTTAATTTGTTTAAGGAAACCTAATTTCAATGGCGTTTCGCAACCCAAAAGGTTGCCCGCAACCTAATTTTAATACTGATTCATTTGTAGATTGGGTTGAACGATGAACTGCAACTGAATTAGGAATTGGTATTGATTTGATCGATTGGTCCGATTTTTTTAGCATTAATGGAACAGTTCGTGCACAAAATTCGACCCACCGCAAATAAGAAGTATGAATCGTAGAAAAGAGTTTGAGGGATTTTTGTCGTAAAATATCTTTAATAAAAAAATATATACTATTAAGTACTTTTACTTTTATTTGACGTTGTAGGAGTTTCACACATATTAAGAAAGCATTTAAGTGTACATAAAAAAGACAATACTACCATCTAACTTGTTATCTCTCTAATTATTAGCTGACAGTAAAAACATTAATTAATGACACTTTTTTCTCTGTTGCACGCAAATATATCTCTTCTTATTTTAAGAGTGTATATATCTCTTTTTGTCTCATCCTTTAACTTTTGAGTTTTCCGAACTCAAACCATTTTAATGGCAGTAAATCATGTAACAGCAAATTGCGAATAGAAAAGTTAGATTTAATTCTAATTATGTTATTTATTTGGTTCATTTTATTTTGGCAATTTTGGATCATTTTATTTCGGCACTTTTGTTCATAATTATTTATAATTAAATTAATGAATTTATCATGTAAATAAATATTTTAATAATTAATTTTAATTGAGTATAAAAAATATAATAATTAATTTATTATGATTACAGAGACCGAGTTTCTAAAATCCGGTTTCGATTTTCCAAAATCCAGTTTTGGTTTCCAAAAACCAAAACCGAGTTTTGGGCTATGCAATTAATTAAACTATATAAATATCATAATTAATTAAAATTAATTATTAAAATATTTATTTACATAATAAATTCATTAATTTAGTTATAAATAATTATTATTTATCATATTATAATCAGTTAATCAATTTATTAAATTAAATATTAATATTTTAATTAAATAAATTAATTTTATAATGATAAAAAGATAAAAATAAAAAAATTAGCGTAATACTTGGGGTACGTCAAAAGAGACATACCCACCTTCCTCCTTCAAATATGCAGGGATTTTGGAGGTCGGTTGGACCTCCAAATCCCTGCATGGAGACAACCTGCTACTTATAATTATTTTTATTTTTATACTTAATTAATTTTGATCAATTTTAATATAACTAATAAAAAATAAGTAAACTTTTAATAAAAATTATAATCTTACATTCAATGAAAATTCATTTCATAATTAAAAAAATTTAATATTTTGTCCAAAATTAACAAAAATTTAGTATTTTGTAATATTAACAAAGCCAACATAATATTCGTCCTTTTTGAGTAACCGGTTTTGTTTATACGTTTTTTTTCTGTATATTTTTTTTTTTACCAAATTTTTAGGATGTTACATTAACTATCCTTTTAAAACTGTCCACTTTGACCATGATACGTAACCACCTTTATTCAGAGAACATGGTGAAATTTTTTTAAAATGAAAAGTCAAATAAGACATTATCATTACTAAAATCATCACGTTGGCATTTTTAAAGAATGGATAATTACGGGTGGCATTTTAAAATTTTGAAAACCTTAATGTGATTGTGGGCATAATTTTCTGATTTCAAATTGTCATTATTATCAAAAATAAAATCTGTTACTTATAATTTACACTTTTCAATATTATTTTCCAATGCAGAAATTTGCAAAATCAAACTTTTAAAAATTTTTCAAAAAAATAACCATTAAATTCCAATTAACAGCCCAATTTTTTATAAATGAATAAATTTTATTGAGCTTAATATCCATATAAAAAATCCTTTCAAATTGACATTTATATATTGACAATTTTCAAATAACAATATTCAATTATACAACTATAGTTTAAAAAAATATTAGTACATAATTTTATGAAATAAAATATAAAATTTGATTTTGAAAAAATTAAATTAAAAATAGAATGTTAAATTTTTGTATAATAATTAAAAATTAATAACTATGTAACAATTTTTTTCAAATTATATTAAATATTTTTTATAATATTTTTTTTTACTTAAACTTCTAAATTATATCAATATTTAAAAAAAAATATGCTCTTTTAAAAAAAATTATAATATTTTTTCTTACCTTATATCAACTAATATAACAATTCTTTTGACTTTGAATATAAACTAAAAATATATCTTTTATTAACTATTAAATGCGATCATATTTAAGTAAATAATTTAAAAAAGCATTAAATAACTAAATTTTTGTGAAAGATTGTTAATACAAATTTGAAAAAAATAAATAAAATACTTAATTCACCAAAAAATTATCGCCATTAATGACTTCAACTCCATGTTTTGAAAGAAATCTTCTCTATTTTATTTCATCAAAATTGACCATAAAAAACTACTCATATCCATTAGTTTTCAATAACTCTTTTTCATCTTTTCCTCTTAATTAAAATTGAGAGTAAATATATTTGTATAAATTCATTAAAAAAGTTTATAATTGTTTAGTTGATGGATGAAAATTGAGAAGAATGACAAAGATTTTCAACTCTTTTTAGTATTTTTATTTCATTTTAGAAATATGGTTGTTTGAATATTTATGAACAATGTGTTGATATGTCTTCTCGACGTTATAAATTTTGAAATAAAATTTGCTCTTACGAGAGATGTTTTATCGCTCTTAAAAAGAGCCGAAATCGAACAAGATTTTGAAGTCTATGAAAAAAATCCGTTTGAGTTCAAACTCGTCAACTTCTAAAATGCCGAATTTGAACACTCTTGAAGTGATGAGAAGTGCAACTTGACCGTGTGCCAGATAGTACAAGTGTGGGGGCTGACTTGCATGTTTGGATTCCTACGACAAACATATAAAAGAAGCAATCACTTCACATTTCTAGCCACTAAAAGGCAAAAGAAAAAACGTTTTGAACCATTCAAGTCATACAAATCTGAACTGAGATGCTCCTTTCTTTGCCTATCTGGAAGATAAGGTCAAGCTCATGATGCTACATTGTATGGTTGTGAATGTTTTCGCCGTTTCTTGAGTACGTCTATTAACTTTCTGGTTTTATGTACAGCAAACTCAGGCATCTGCAGACAGATGATGGACTTTGCGAAACGAAGGTATAAAAGCAACCATGGAATTGTTAAGGCAGTGACGGAAACACAGGGTGAGCGGCATGACCCGCCGTTGCCCTTTAGTACTGTTCCATCTTCTCGTCGGCACAAGAATGAGCAGATGCCATTGACGAAGACAGAGGACGGAGCGGTGAAGGGAATATGGTAATCCAATTCCTTTCTGACCAAAACATGAAAAAGAACTATTCTAAGAGCATTGCACTTCTTTGGTGAGTAATGAAAATTCTGCACCAGCATAAACCAGCAAGGATGTGTTTGGTGCAAGTCAACGGCCTTGGATTCTCCAGCAATGAATGAACAAAACTTCAACCAGAATCTAGCTATTTACATGAAGACGACACATCTAAGAAGAAAGCCTATAACCATCTATATTGGTTTACTCAGAAACAGATTATTCTTAGCTTATCGTAACTACCAGTCCTTTTCACTGCAAATATTTGTTGGATAATACGTCTTTTTTCAAGGCCACTGGTTGTGCTAGGAGCAATATTTTGCCAAACGAGACAAGTAAACACTTACGATATAAATGACATAAAATTAAACTTTTTAGATATTCATCTTATAAATAATAATATTTGAAATGAAAACACATCATGGTTACAAGAGATGAAAAACAGTTCAGAATTGGTACTTCACGGTTCGAAAAAAGCAAGAAATGTAACTTATAACTATACCATATAGCATGGTTCGGGTAGTTCAGTTTCGGTTTACAAATCGGCAGTTCACTAATCAATCTAGTTCGAGGCTGCTTCACCCGTTCAGGCACAACTTTCACTAAAAATAAATCAAACCACTGGTTCAAAATAATGAACCGTCGGTCCGACTTATAAACGGACATAGGTGAACTAATTGGTTCTGACAATTCAATTTCTGTTCAATTTTTCCACCACTAATAATTACAACTTGTATAATACGAATAGTCATCCCTAGATTTAAGGCCACGTTCCGTGTTAATATGCGCAGGGCAATTACAAGTTTGATAGCTTCGGTTTTTACGCGTTAAACACAATCGTAGAAAATTCTCTCACACATCATTTGTGTGTAGCAAATCAAGGCACGAGCCGTGACCACAGCTTTGTCCTGAGGGCAAACGCAAGCCCACAAAAATGTCGTCAACAAAACGTGCCCACTTGGAATGAAAAGGGACCAACGCATACCCACAACCAATATTTACAGGTAAAAGCTGATTCATACCCATCAAGTATGAATGTATGACCCGACCATTGAAAATTATTACCAGTTGGTCAAATTCATGCCAAATTTTCAGATTCCTGACGCCAATCTTAACCTGACACTATATAAAACAACCAGACCCCACTTACTTGATTTCAGAATCTTGTTTGGACCCATCTCAAGTTTCTTTTTATGAAAAACAATGATCAAAACCACCACACCAGAAAAGCCCTACACAAGATCACAAGTAATCAAACAGAAGGCTCATGCCACATGCACTGCAGAGAAACATCAAAAATAAAGAAAGGAAAAAGGTGTAAAAGAGAGAGAGAATAATTGAACTAAGAAACTCTTCAGAGTCTACCAATTGAAGAGAGACGATAAAGAAGAGGGAACAAGACGCCGAATTACAAAAGGGACCATTCGGCGGACTAGACCCTCTTCAATACAAAATGCAAAATGACAAATGTCCTGCTTCTTACTTTTTTTTTTTTGTCTTTGTTTGTTAATTAGATCAAACAATGGAACTTGAAAATAACTAAACGGTTCAGGAAAATCTAAGAGAACAGGACGACCTCTACCATAAACCAAACCAATAAACATAATGAAAGATATAGGGGATGTTTTTATTATCTCAAGACTCAAGCAAGGCAATAGGACCATTGTTCGTCATCACCTGCGGCGGAATCAGTAGCAGCACTGTAATCATCATCGTTGCAGTAGTAAAAACCACTGTTATTCATCGCGGTAAATGAGCAGGAAGCAGCGAGATAAGGCATGTTACGGAAGGACTGTGCAATGCTGCTTGCTAAAGAAGCGTTGCCCATGTTGTGATCACCATCACTATCATCGCTGTCTTCATCGTGATGACAGAACTCTTCAGCACGGTGCTTGAGGGTCTCAAACATGAGCTCAGGCTCATGCTGCATAACCCGGAGGACATCACTACACGATGGACCTGGCACTGCACTTGTCACCGCAAAGCTGTGAGGTCCGTCACTCTGCGAAACACGTACAACGCTAGGGCCACCGAACAGGTTGTGAACTCCACCGAGCGCCTCCTCATAAGCCCCGCCCAAAAACATTCCCAAATAGTAACGTCCACCACCATTGTTACCACCATTGCCAGCACCTTCAATCTCATGGAGCGGCAAGCTGGACTCGCCACCGATGAACTTGTCAATCTTCCCATCACTGTCACAAGTTAAATCAGATAAAATCCCCCTCACACCAGGCCTCTCATCAAGTTTGTGGATAGGAACAATAGGGAACAGCTGTCCGATACCCCAGAAATCAGGAATTGAAGTAAACACGGATAGATTAACATGGTAAGTACGAACAGGATCAGCACCACCCATAACTTGAAATATAAGCTCGCAAACACCATCAACAGCAGCTAATTGTTCCATACCAATATTCCCTTCTTTGAACTCATCAACACATCTTTGTTTCAATTGATCAGCATAAAGCAGACAGGTCTCATACTCACCTCTCACAGCTGCAGCTGTCAAGTTCCTGTAATCAGCGGAAGCATCTTCCGAGAGCCCATCAAGGATATACTGCAAGCCATACGGGTTAATAGGAGGAGAAACACTAGCAGACACTGCTTCAAATATGAGAATAGAGTGGTGAGACACAATGGCACGTCCACTTTCACTGCAAAGCACGGGGTGCTTCACATTCTTGCGGTCACAAACAAACTTAACAGCCCGAACAACGGCAACAGCATACTCTTCAAGGCCATACGCAACAGAAAGATCCGAACTTCCAGACTTAGATCCATCATAATCAATACCCAATCCGCCACCAATGTCAAGGACCTGCACATTAGCACCAAGTCGGACCAACTCGCAATAGATCTGTGCAGCCTCGCCAACACCATCAGCAAGCAAAGCTGTGGACGGGATCTGAGACCCAATATGGAAATGCAGTAACTGCAAACAATCAAGCATGCCATTCTCCTCAAGTTTCTTCACAACATTCAAAATCTGAGTAGTAGTTAACCCAAATTTACCCTTCTCCCCACTAGTAGAACCAAAATGACCCGAATGCTTAGTCCTAAGCTTGGCTCTAACACCAACAACAGGCCTAATTCCAAGTTTCTTACTCAAGCCAATGACCAAATCAAGCTCTTCTTCTTGTTCAAGCACAATAACAGTATTCAAAGCAAGCTTCCTAGCAAGTAAAGCAAGCGAAATGTACTCACCATCCTTGTACCCGTTACAAACAAGCAAAGCCTCAGGATTTCCCTTACACAAACAGCTCATAGCCAACAAAAGCTCCGGTTTGGAGCCAGCTTCCAGTCCAAACCGAAACAATGAACCAAATTTCACCACGTCTTCGACTACAAACCGGTCCTGGTTACATTTAACCGGGTAAACACCCTGGTAATGAGAGTTGTAACCGCTCGACTGAATAGCGTATTCAAAAGCCGATTGGAGCGATTCCAATCGGTTCTTCAACACATCAGGCAATCGAACTATTAAGGGAAGACTCATTCCTAGTCCCCCATTCTGCTTCGGCTCACAAACTTTCTTCACAATTTTCATCAAATCAATTTCCTGGTGAGCGACAGTGTCGTTGCCATATGGCCGGACGGTAATGTTTCCGGCGGAGTTGACAGAAAAGTACGGAGCGCCCCACGCGTCGATTTTATACAACGCGGAGGAGAGAGAAGGCGACCACGGCGCGGCGGCGATTGGCGGCGGCGACGGGAGGGAGCTGTCCCCGGCGGAGAAAGCGTAGCCGGGAGGCAATACAGCAGCATCTACGCAACACGCGAGGGCCGGCATCCCGTCCTGTTTGGTTGTTCTAGTTTTCTATCTGAATGAGATTATTCCTTCAGTATATGAACGCAGTCAACAAATGAAAAAAAGGGTTAGAACGGGCAAAACTGTAATTTATGTTTTTCCAGTGAGTTTGTGAAGGTGGGGGTTTTAAAACCCGCCGAGGCCGAGGCCCCGGCTACCCCCTCAAAAGAAGCAGTAAGAGATCTACAACGACAAATCAGCCTCCCAACTGTTCTGAACAGTCAGAATTTCTCTAATCCCGAGCAATCAGAAGGAAGAAAAATGGGAAGGGAAATGAGAAACGAGGGAAATGAGGAGAGGAAGGACTGGTTTAGGAGTCGGAAAAGGAGTATTGCATGCAGATCTGGTTTGGTATTGGTTGGTGAAGAAGAAAGGTATTTGAAGTGAGCGAGAATTGCATGAAAGGTTGTGCTCCCTTTTATAGGTGGAGATGGCTTCGCTTGTGGGCCCTAACTTGGGCCGTACGTAAATATCTCTTTTTTAATTCCATTTTTCTTTTATTTCATGTAAATAGAATTTTGTTTTTGATCTCTTAAAAATAGATTAAAAAAAATGTTTAGTTAATACAAGAATTATTCCCATTTTTGCATGTAAATATAATAATATTTTTATTTTAATTTAGTTTAATTTATACATTTTTTAATTTTATTTTTATTTTATAAAAAAAAATATTCTTATAATTAAAAAATATTTGAATCATAATTTTGACATATGTCACTTATATATGTAGTCAAATATTATAAATACTCTCACATCAGCTTCAACATTATCTTTAGCGCCTAAATGGTCAATAAATTAGCGACCAATTCAGAATTTTTTTAAGAGCGAGCTAACATAGTTGAGTTAAAAATAGTACAAGAAAACAGAAAGTAATACAATACTACAGAAAAAACAAACGGAAAAAATGACGAAACTTCAGTTGTATGAACGATAAAGACACGATCACCACCTCGCTCTCCTTCTATTTTCTTCTATAAGAGAAATTAGTTATTATTAGAATAAATTCAACTATAATATAAAATAAATAAGTGTATAATCCAAATTTAGAAGAAAATAAGAGGGAAGATTTATTTCCTAATTTATCAAAAAAAATCTAAAAATGAATTTTACTAATTATAAGCGTTCAAATATTAGTTTTATGGGAGTCGTAGATTCCGTTGGTAAACGGTTGATCAGCGTCGAGTTGCCGCGTGGCCTGGTCCAATAGTGCTCCATGATTCTCTTGCTTACGTGGCGATTATTTGTGGTTAGGTTTAAAAATCGCGAGAATTTTAGATACGAGATGATGAGTTTGCTAGTGTTGTGGAGATGGGAAGGTAAGAGGAAGTTTCATGATTATTAGTTGCCGTATTTGGGTAATTTTATTTCCCATTTTAGATTATGCTTTACAACCATGAAATTAATCATTGTTTTTGCTTTTTCATAAATTATCATTTTGGATTTTCATTCTGTATGTTGATGAATATACTCGTTGTAAACAATGTTTACAAGCTAATTTCGACTATTGAAAAATTGTACGTTTTAAACTTATAGACCCTTACAGTTTTGACCTAAAAATGTGTTTTAATGTTTTTAGATAAGAAAGTGTTTATAAACGAACATCGACTTCGACTCTTAATCGATGGAAGAGAATGACACTGCAATACTTTGAGACTGTATTTTATCGAGTAAATTTTTATATCATCATCTTTCTTTACCGTGCATTTCTATTCGTCTATTTTCGCCTGTTTCACAAAAATTTTTGAATCTGCCACTATTGCAAGCCGATTGGTCTTTTTTAACAGAGAAAAAGGACCAATACGCCTCTAAGTGTAACGGAGTCTTACTTAATCATGTTTATTATGTTGACTAATATGGAAAATCAAAGTTATCTCAATAAATATTCTTCCACGTGGAGCCAAATCATTTATGTTATCTTAATAAATATGAGGGTTAGTGGAGTACATTTTTAATTTGGGTAAAATAATTTTAGACCTATAAGTGTTAATCTTCAAGTTGTATGTATAACATCTCTTATATTTAGATTTATTATATATTTTTTATTATAAATATATAAAAAATCTAATGATTTATTGCACAATATATCTAAGTCAATTCACCTCTAAATAATGGAACTATATCTTAGTATTATTAAATATGTTTGTATAGTATCATATTCTCACATCATCTAAAAATTATGATCAATAATAGCGTATAAACTCATTCCTCTCTTAAATCATTCGAGCAGATTAATGAATGCTCACGAGTCCTGAATAGACATATTTTATTGGTTACTTTTGTTGAGCAATTATAATTTATAATAATTGGCGTTGTCTGTATAAATTCAAATAAAATGTCATCATACCAAAATATATATTCAAAAGTTGCTTGGTATTGATTATTGTTATTGT
>CANYCX011985059.1:0-15085 GCA_948193385.1 Breynia disticha f. nivosa | reverse complement strand
TCCCAACAACCTCTAGAAAGGGGAGGGATTGAATAGAAGTTGAATGAATACAGATTTTTCAATGATTTTTGCGGAATTAAAATAAGCAAGAGATAGAGAGAAGTTGAACACAAGATTTAGAGTGGTTCGGCTTCCAAATCCTACTCCACTACCTAAGCTCTCACTAAGGATTTCAACACTTCACTAACTTTCTGATTTCTCTTGAATATTGGCTCAAGAAACCTTACAAACAATCTTAGTTTTGATACTTATCAAAACAACAACAATGTACATACTTCACTAAACTCTCTTTCAATGAAGGTTACAAGAACAAATGATCAACTAATCACAATTGCTTTGCATGACAACTCTTAGATCTTTTAGAAGCTTAAGTTCATACTTAACTTCTGTTAGGAACTTAATATATATCTCTCCTTGTGTTTTTGCCCGTTGTCCATCCATAAAGATAGTTTTTCCCTGCTTTAAAAAATCTTTTCTTTTGCACTGTCAGCTGCACCAGTCGACTTGTTTTTCTTCTGCTCAAGTAAAAATCCAACTCCAGTCGACTGATTCAAAACTTACTCAAGTAAAATGTTCATACTAGTCGATTGGTTCACAAACCAGTCGAGTGGTTTGACCTGCACCTGCTTTCCAGACTTCCAGGCTCGACTCCCAGTCGACTGGAATAGTTGTTAGTCGACTGGTATCACCTATCAGTCGACTTACACACCTACACTTCATACAATTTGAATATTCAAAAGTCATTTCCAGATTTTAAGGTCTAGTGCCTTAATACCTTCCACAAATTCTGTTTTGGAGCCTCACTTTACCTACCCATGATGGTTTGTCCATACCTTTATCAATTCAAGGTATCTAACACAATAAATCAATAACCTTAAAGTCAAACATGTGCTTTCTTACCATATTTTCTGTCATTGTGTCCTCATTACCTGTCAGGAACCTTTTCTAGTCGACTGGTTTTCTTACCAGTCGACTAATCTTCATCTGTTCATCCCGAATTAGCCGTTGCACTCGTTTTTTTGAATTTCCTGAGGTCTTAGTCGACTTACACAACATACTAGTCGACTAGTTTCATTTCCTACTTGACTAACATTTAATTTACTCAAGTAATTTTATTCTACTTGACTAACTTTCATCTTACTTGACTAACTTTCAATTTACTCAAGTAATTTGATTCTACTTGACTATCTTTCATTCATTTCACACAAACACACATATAAGCAAGATTAAATTCATTAAGTATTTGTTCATTTCAAAACTTAAATCTTATATGAACATCAATGTTCCAACACGGCCTAATGGCACGACTTGTGCCAATGGTCGTGCCACCCATGAAGAAATGAAGTGTTTGTTTTAAAAAGTTCATTTGTTAAGGGAAATGCATAGAACCTCGATAAGATGAGCAGAGAAACCTTAAAGAGTGCTTGCAGATCGAGTCTTAGCTAAAGTTGATAGATTTCCGTAGAAATAAACAATTGGAGCTAAGGTAATCCTTGTTCTTTATATGTGATATCATGACATTATGTTGGTATCAAAGGGTTTCAGTTTTTATGTTTTAGAAAGAAGTATGTTGGATGAATTGCTCAATTAAGTAAGATAGGTGTGAAAGAGTTAATAGAGATTGCTTTAAGAAGAGTAAATCAGAATTTATGAACTTAGCAAGTGACATTAGAGGTTTTGATTTACTGCAGTGTGCTTTGATTTATATGGAAATATGTAATAGGAAATTCATTTTCAGAGCTTGGATAGAGCTGGAGTTTCTGCCGATTTTGACGAAGTCAAGGTAAGTGTTCTACACTTACTAATTGTATGTGTATGCTTATTGACAAGTATGAAATTGGGGAACCTTGCGTAAATATGTAAAAGGATGGAATGATTGTATGTGAGCATGATTTATATAAGGTTGTAATATGTGCTAAGATGCAACTGATTGGTAATGAAAAGAAAGATGGGTAAAACCAATTATGTGCTCTATGAGTAGTATAAGTATTTGTATGCTTACATTTACATTAGTATGATTAACTTCATGCTTCTTTGGAATGTAAATGGATGAAATTGGTAGCAAAAACATGTCTAAAGGATGTGTTAGTTATATAATGGATTATAAGATTCATATAAAAGCTTTATGCTTGAGTAATGAGAAAGAATGATCTTAGGATCGCATCTTGACTACTGTATGTTAGATCTATATGATCTTATGTTGTGCTATATGATTCTTTGTGGATTATGAGCTATAATGTTCATTATGTTATGTGTCTATCTTAAACACTATGTGATGTTGCTTTGTGTTTTGTGATCTATGTGATCATTGTTTGATTTGTGTGATCTATACTCTGTGTGATGTGTTTACGTGTTTTCTTTATTCAATTGTTGTGTGCTATGAATGATATAATGGAAGCATGACATGAGCTATATATATCTATGAGATATGTGATCTTATGTGCTTATGTTATATGCTCTGTGTGAGCAGTGATGTGTGCTATTGATATGAATGTTGCATATACATTCATATGTGTTGCATCTCATCTGTGTGACATGATTCTTGTGTGGATAAAGGACTCGTTGTGTGTTGTCCTAGTCGTGCTGTGTGCTATCCTAAACGAGTTGTATGTTGTCCGTATTTACGAGCTATATGCTTAGAGCTGTGTGCTCAGGCTGTGTGCCAGTCCTCCGTTATGTGTGATAGAGGACTCCACTACTGTGTTCTATGGTGGACAAAAAACCTGGGGACATCCTGTGTGGATTTGCATTGGTATTGCATACACTTGCATTCATATGATTCTAATGTCATGTTATGGATATCTGTGTGATATAGAAACTATATGGTTCGTGATTATTGTGTGATATCCTGTGTAGATATTGATCTGTGTGATCTTGTATTGCTGTATGCTATATTGATGTTCTGTGGGAACCAATTGCTGTGTGCGTGAGATAGAATTGGTATGTAGATGGGTTTGTGCTAGGTGCTTTGTGCTTTACATACCATATATTGGATTCCGATGCTGTGTGTTGAAATAAGTGTACTTAATCAGTGTGAATTGGCTTAGGATATGCCTGGAATGAATAAGAAACTAAAAGGATAGATTGTTGTGTGCTAATTCTTAAGAAACAGAATGAATTAGACATTTTCGAAACTCAGCACGTCCTCATGTTGACCAGACCAAACTGAATAACATGTTCCGTGTTTTGGAAATCTAGAAAGTTGAGAGGAACATGACCTCGTGCTCAAATGAGGCACGTCAGTGTCAACTGGGAAATCAGAGATGAGCACGTCTTTGTGTTCATTGAGCACGCCCATGCTGACTGGAGTTTCCCCTGCACTTCGTTTTAACAACAATTTGTTTATCACTTACTGAGTACATATCTGTAAAAGTGATAGTTTTGTAAAAGAGTTTTCAATTGAGTCAATTGGTTTGACTTTAGTATTGTGATTTTCATTTGTATATCTTTAAATTTTGTTAAATTGTTAACTCTTTCAAATAGAATACATAATTATCTCTGAGTTTGTTCAATAACCAGAAATAAATGAATTTAATTTTGAGTCCCACACTTGTAATTAAAAGTAAATTACAACAAACTTAAATCAAAAGTGAATTTTTCATTGCATTAAACATAAATGTCAAACTCAAATGTAACAACTAATCAACTAAAGCATGTAAACATAAAAGCAACAGTCAAACATAAAAACCCAAATGTAAAATAGCATCAAAATAGTAAATCAGTTTGCATCAAAACATAAAATCATAAGAAACATAAAGCAATCAACATAAAAGTAAAGGAAAGCATCTGAATCTGGCAAAAACTGAAAACCCAAAACATAACCTGCAAGAAACATAAAATAACATCAGAATTTAAACAAAGCAGTAAATAGATTGCAGAAAATTAAAGAGAACTTGTCAGAAAAAGTAAATTTGTCCGTAAATCATAAATCTAAACTAAAGAGAAGCATGAAAATGTAAATGAAGCATGAAAGTAACCCTAAATCTAAGCAACTAAAACCCTAATGGCTTCCTAATCTATTCCTATGGTCGTCTAACATCAGGTCCCCTTCAAAATGAAACCATTGTTGCATTTTATCACAGAATCAACTGTTCCATTGATTGACACGATCGTGCTGACAATGACATAGGTCGTGCATCGCGTTTTTATCCAAATTACAAGATGTCAACATGTGTAAAACAATATTCGTGCCATTTTTTACTCAACACGATGGTCATGCCCTCATCAACTAGGTTCAGCACGAGCTCGTGCTATTCATAAATGGCCATGTGAGATTATGGGCCTGAATTGAGATGAGCACGACCCGTGTTGTTCAGCACAAGGTCGTGTTGTCCCTTTTCGAGCCCAATTCTCTCCCGAATCTATCTCAACCTGCCCGCAAATCAGTTTGAAATCATAACCAATATCGACCATTGTATGAAAAGTCAAAATCATGCGAAAACAAACAATAATCAATAAAGATATGACTATTCTACACGTAAATCACATTTTAAATTTAAAATGAATTTTCCAATAAAAAAGGTTTAAAATGTGATTTTTAGGGGAAATTACAACTAGATGCGCGAGTAATATGTAAGTAAAGTATATAAAAATATGCTCATATTATGTGTGCATCAATGATAATCATCCACCTATATTTTAGTTTTTCTGTATGATGAAAATTGAACTTTTTTAACGGTTTTATTGAGCTTGATGATCTAGAAGTGAAATGAATTGAAATCTATACTCATGAAGCATGAATGATGTGGAATTAAGATTTCAGGGACTTACATGGATAGGTACACGACCATGCAATGTATTGAATTGTGCTTGTATGTTGTTGGAACTTCAATCTAAATTACAATGACAAAGCATATAAATATATAGAATTGTTGCATTCATTCTCTAAAAGTATATATTCGAGTCTACTAGATCAGATCACTGTAGTGTTTCCTCCAAAATTTATGTTTATTTGCATATGTTAGGTAGAAGTGCTTTGGTTTTGTTTGTATTTGAAATTAAGACAATCAATATAATAATTTATATATTATCATAGATAATTGATGAAAGGATGTTTATGAGATTTATGAATGAACAAGTTCTTAGTTCTATGTTATTATTTTGCTGTGCTAAATAAATTATATACACTTAGAAAGTGTTAAATTAAAGTAAATGATGAAATGAACAAGGCAATAATAAAAAAGAGAAATTAGAGCGCCACATTATTAATCGATCCTTACTTCTACAATATTAATAATGTGGTTCCTAACTTAATGCTATAAATCTCACTATTCACTTTATACTCAATTAGCTGGGATCCACGATTACTATATTTTTTTTTTACATAACACATGTATTAGTATAAAAAATTATATAATGCTAAAATTAATAAATAATAAGAAAATTTAACATTTTGTATTTATGGATGATAAAAAAAATATGATAAATTATTTGGTCATTTAGTGAAAAATATGAATATGATAAATTTGGTGAAAAAAATAGTTTAGGTTGATTGGAGAATTCTAAACATTACTATTGTTTGAATTTTTTTTAAAATATTATATTAGAATTTAGCCCTATTATCTTGAAACAAGATATAATTTTAAAAAAATAAATATAAAAAAAATAGACAAACATTATTTATTTATAAGACAAAAGATATTACTATTTTAATAAAAAATAAATTAAAAATATTGTATTTTTTAACATGTTTGGTCCATCAAATAGTGAACCTCTATAAAGTGTTCCACAGGAGAGACGTTTATATGAGGTAGTTCATGAGATATAAGCCCTCATTAACAACACCCTTAAAGCTAATTCATAATAACTCGAATATATTTGACATTTAAAATTTTTTGCCCTCTATAGATGACTTGACAAATAAAAATAAAGAAAATATTAATTAACAACTAATAAATAAAATTACTTTTTGTTATATATTAGTCATTTACACAATTGCCATTTAATATACCCAAACGAGAATTAGTCTGAGGTATTACTTTTTGTTATATATTAGTCATTTATACAATTGCCATTTAATATACCCAAACGAGAATTAGTCTGAGGTATTCAGAATATTTCGTAGGTCAAACTAAAATTTAATCTAGTTGAAATTTTGACCTTCGAAAGTTACTGTTAGTACTCAAATTATCATTATAAATAACCTTCAGTTTATGACCTTGCTTTTCCCTTTTAATTATCGTTTCACAATCCTTTTACATCAAAAGTCTTCACGCGAAATTCTTTGTATCCATTTGAATCTTCAGAAACTTTATAATTCATATTTATATTGCTGCTTCGTCGAGTTTCCACGTCTGACCAATGACCTAATCAACTTAATAAAATCTGTACATTTTTTTTTCAAATGGCCATTGAGTGGAATCTTCTTTAAAGAGTTGAAATTTGAGATTCCAAATGGAGAACTATGGTTGGGTAAAACGTTGTTATCCATAGGTTTGTTGTTTATGAGGAAAACCAACATTGAATCAAGTTAGTGGATCCGCCATTGAATTAAGCTAACCATTAGCACAAATAAAAATTGAACTAAAGACCAAGTTCATTTAATTAAGGTAATTTTTAATTATTAGCAGCAGACTTTAACCTATATTAGGTGGCAAGTTGATCTTAAATATTATTAAGAAATCTTAATCAAGGAAGATTACAACATTGGTTGTGGCAAAAAAGCTTACTTTTGATGAAGTCATGATGCTATGCCACGAAACAAGTTCATGGAATCTGAGTAGTGATTGAATATTTTAAGAAGAAGGCTTAGTCACTGGAAAAGGACTAATGCTTATAAGTGTATTAAACAAGAATATGAAATGGAACTTTGGTGTTAAGTGTTACAGACTAAAAATATTAGTTTGGATTATATGTCTCTGTTTGGATTTTTTCTGAATAAATTATGTGAAATTGGCAGGCGTGAGATGTGGCGATAGGCATACGTAAAACAATAATGTGGATGAAGGATGACCACAGCACTTACGTCGTACAAGTAGAATTTCCAATCCAGAGTGGGGATTGTTTCTCGCTAGTGGAAATGATGTATATGGGTTTGTTTGTTAAGAGTGAATTTAAAAAAAAAAGTGAGAAATTAAATTTGCTTGGTTCGTCGTAAAAGTTTCCACTTTTTATGTTCTAAGGTTACGTTAAGCTGAATATATTTTTGGAATGTTTTATAGTCTATTGGATATGTGCATCGATTCGATAAAGATTGGAATTCGGTTAGAGTCAGAGTCAGTTTGAGATGTTACATAGTACTCAAAGAATTTCAGCAGAGCACACAATTGGGTTACATGATGTAACGTCCTAAAAATTCGATAAAAATAAAAATTTTAATAAAAATACGTAAAAATGTACATAAATTTTTCGCGATTTAATTTACTAAATATTTGGAGAGGAATAAATTTAAATATTAAAAAGGAGAGATTTAGAAAAATATGAGAAGAGTATGAATTTCGAAAATTTCGAAATTTAAAATTTAATCTGGGTCGAACTAAAATAAATTACGAAGTAAAATGGACCTAAGGCGACTAAAAAAATATTTACACCTTATCACTCCATCCCACTCACCAGACCAAACCTCCTCATTTCCTCATTTCCTTATTTCTCTTCCTCTCCAAACGATATCTTCTTCTCCTCTCCTTCCAAAATCTCTTTCAAACCCTAAACCATAACCATTCATGTAAAATCTTGATGTTGGGAGCTTAAGAATCGAAAGGAGAACATAATCTTGGTAAGTTTTCTTGAAGTTATCTTTGAAATCCCGTTTTATTTTCATACCTAAATTCCAAATGCCATAATTCTTTGAATTAAGCTCTGATTTTGGTAAAAATTGGTTCTTTGGAAAGCTTAGTAAGTGTACTAAGCATTAGTAACCATTTTTGGTGTTAATTCAAGGTTTACATACTTGAAATTAGTGTTTTAAGTGGAATGGTTCAAAAATTCGGGATTTGATTTCTTGATGCTAGTTTTGTTCTTGAGTTTGGTTGCTTAAATAAGGTTCTTTGGGTTCTAAGGAGGTGATATTTATGGTTAATTTCATTGGGATGTAAGTAAGGTGTGAGTATGGATGAATTATAGAAAAATGCTTAAGGTTTTGGAAAGGAAATTTGATTAAAGTAATGTGTAGATGTTGTATTGGAAGTTGGGAGATGTAAAAATATAAGCATTAATAATGGTTATTAATGAAATAAGAATAAATTATATGAAGAGATTGATGGAAAACATTAATGAGGTAAAAAGGAAGATAAAAGAAGAAGCATTTAAAACTAAGATTTTCAACCATTTAATATTAAGAATATTGTATAATTTAAAAATTTGTAATTTTCCATTAGGAGGTCAAAATCCTGGAGAGAGAAGTTCAAGGCTGGAAGCTTAGGCGTGATTTCTAAGGTAAACAACGTGAGCGCAACTTTTATTAATTGTATGTTTCTTGCATGTGAAGTATGAGAATTGATTGGATGAGTGTTATGTTATGTGGTGTTTATGTGTGGTTATTGGATAGATGATTATGTGTTGGTATGTTTTTGAATTGTTGAAGTGATATGAAATGGGATTAATGTGAATTTTTATGTTGGCTGATATGTGATAGGTTGGAATATGTGTTGTTATTGATATGAATCTATGATGCCATGTTGTGGTGATATTTATACTAAATGATTTAGCATGGCATGGATATGCATGGATGTATTATTGGATCATTTTCACATCATGCATGTATTTGGGGCTCATTGGGAGCATGTAAATTATAATGGCTCTTGGGGGCAAGAATTTGAAATGAGGGAGGGTTACTGGCTCTTGGGAGCATATTTGCAGTCGTATATAAAACATGCGTTCTACTGCACAGTGGAATCTCATTTCATATTTTTATGATCGAGTGTGCTGGCCTATACTGGGCATTATTCTGGCCTTTACTGGGCATTACTTTGGCCTATACTGGGCATAAAATCTACGGACCATAGTAAATGTAACCTGTACTCCTGGCCGATGAGGCCCGTTTGCAAATGTCATCTAAAGTAGCCTAATAAGGCATTAATGAGAGAAATGAGATTCTGGGTATGATCATACTGATGAATGCATTAGATCATATGCATTCATATTTATTATTTTGCATTTGACATTTTCTTTGTGAATATATTTATTATATTGAGTGACATGTTTATTGAAATTATGTATGATCATACTTGTGTGACTTGTGAAGGTTTGGTGATCAATTTATGATACTAAGTTGAATGCACTATGTTTTATGAGATTTTGATTAATATTTATTAAATTAATCCAAGATTATAAGTTGAGTGCATTATGTTTTATTGAATTGTGATTGATGTTTGTTGGGTATAAGTTGATTATGTTGGTAGAAATTTGGTATGAAGATATGTGAGTTGATATGTGGAATATGTTTGTAAATTGTGATGAATTGTGATTGGATGTTGTATATAATTTGAAGAATTGTTGTTTGAAAGGAATGTTTATTGAGATATGAGGTATATTATGAAGAGGTTATGGTTATTTTGAGTTGTATGTTGAAGTTGAAGTGTGTGTTGGATGAATGAATGAAGATTGAATTGTATTGTTGGTTTGTTTTGAAGTTTCAGCCGGAATTCCAGATAAGAACGCGGACTGGTCCGAAAGTACGCGGGGTTGCCCTGATCACGCGTAATTTTGGACGACACCGCGTTTTCCTTCACCATACTACGCGGGGTGCAGACGACCACGCGTAGTTATGCACCACACCGCGTAGTATGGATGACACCGCGTATTGTGTTGGATTCTGCGCAAAAATGATTAAATTTAACACTTAAGTATGTGAATATTTGTATTTTTATGAATTATGAAATTATGATCATATTTTATACGATGAAAATGAATATAATTTGAATTAATAGTATATATGTGTTAAGAATAAAATTGAATTAGAATGTGTATGAATTTGACATGTTCTTTGTTGTTCACTTGTCTTATATTTTTATATATTGAATTAATTTTAGTATGTGAATTTATTTTATTTAAAGAAAATTGGGATGAAAGATCTTATATATATATTTTTATGTTATGGTGAACATACCATTGAATGAAAGTTGACCTTTATGGTAGTGTTGTTTACTGAGTTTCATGACTCACGCGTTTTATGTCTGCTTTACTCGGCAAAAAATTCAGGAAATATAAATTTTGTACGCGAAGGTAGTACCTTGCTATACAAGTTTTGGATTTGTGGTGAGAGAATTTAAAGTGGGCGGTGCACTGTGTAGAAATTTTCCTTTGTACATAACAAATCATACATAGTGCATTACATGTATTTTGTGAGGTTATGATTAAAATAATATTTTCCAGTTCTTATTCTTTCCTAACCGGTAATATTTGTAAACCTTGTGATGTATTGGGCTTGGGCCTTCGCAAACTTTGTAAATGTTTTTTATTAAATGAAATGTGTGTATTTATTTTAAATGAATTTAATTTCATTTCCTCCTATTTTATTTCCTTATATTTTATTTAAATTATATTTTTCTAAAAAAAATGATGTTCAAGTTTGGGTGTCATTTCTTGGGAAAAATAATTAATTAATTATGAAATGTTAGTCAAATTTAGGCGTCACAATAACAAAAAATACACACAAAAAAAATCATTTATACTGCTTATAAAAAGTTTATACTGCGTTACTATTAAAATAAAAATATTTTTTGAAAGACGTATAATTAAGTTTATATACTTAATGCAAAAATTAAGAAAACATTCAAAAATATACATATCGAGTATATATTAAGCATATATTCACAAAATATTTACTACATAATTATTTAAAAAATCATAATATGACATATTTATTAAAATTAAAAAACAAGTTTACACTAGGTATATATTAAAAAATTATTTGCTAAAAAAGTTTGAATTAAAATAGAAAATTTTTTTCTAAAACACATTATTAAATTCATATACAAAAGAACATAAGTTTTCAAAAAAAAAAATTATTAGTATTTTTAGAATAAAAACTTTACTCTGAGTACATATTGCCATAATAGTAACTTTATCATAAAATCATTCATTAAGCATATAGTCACATAACAAATGATTTTGGGTTAAAAAAACATAAGAAATAACTTTAGAAACAAAACATAAGAAATTAATAAAGACAGTGAAGAAAATAGAGATGAACTGGAAAGTGGAACAACTAAAATAGAAAAAAAATCAAAATGAAGAAGATGAAAATAGACGGAGTGAAGAAAAGCAGAGGAAAAAAGAAGGAAAGGAAACAAAGAGAGAGAAAGGAAGAAAATGAAGAACAGAGAGGCGAAATGAATCTATAAAAGCTGAGAAGTGTGAAAGATGTGTCAGTTCGGCATGAGAAAAACGAAAAGGCTGACAAGAAACGTTGAATACGGTGAGAAATGAGTGGACTCAAACACTAAAGCGGCAAAATTAATTTAAAAATGAAAAAGCACAACATCCAGTAAAAAACAAAGCTGGAAACGCAAAACGGTGTTTAGCTTAAAAGATAAAACTATTTTGGTTTGATTAATGACAAATTCATATGGGCTTGAAATACAAAAAACACAGTGGGCTCAAAACACATGGGCATATGAGCGTAAGAAATGAAAAGAAAAATAGGACGATTGCAATTTTTAAAATACAAATACAAAAGCAATTACAAAATATAAAGTATGCAAAATATTTGAAAGAAATTGTATATGGTGTAACTATCCTAAAAAATAATGATGGCCCATACATAAATTCTGTTTATTCAGCGGGTTCTACTTCGCAGGCTTATCCGTCGCCATGAATTGTATTGGTAGGAATTGTGAGGCCTGACCAATGATTCGACAATTCGTCTTTTGAAGGACTTAGTCTGAGATCATAGGCTAGATTTTATATTTTTAATTGAAAATATTTCTATTGCTTCAACCATAAATAAAATTAGAGACGTGCTTGGCTATCCAGGTTGCACACCAGTAGACAAATGTGGTCATAGTGGAAGGTTAACCTTATTTTTGAAAAGGATAATTTTGTTACTCTTCTAGAACAAAACGATCGATAAATATACATGAAGATTACACTCGACAATGAGGACCCTTATAGGCTAACTGGATATTTTGGCCACCCACATAGAGGATTCAGTAAGAACTCATGGAATCTAATCTGTGAGTTAGCAAGCAGGAACACACTTCCATGGTGTATACTTGGGGACTTTAACGACATAATAAATCCAAAGGTTATACAAGAGCATAATGAAAAATTGTTAATACTTTTTCAGAGAAAGGAAATAAAGAGAGATGTGTTTTCAATGCACCTCGATAAGGCACCGGGGAAGATGGATTCAACCTATCATTCTTCTAGAAATACTGGGCAATAGTAGGCGAGGAAGTAACAAATGCACGTTTTGAATGCCTACATTTGGATCCTTCCCGAAAGGCACTAATGACATTGGTTTGGTGTTAATACCAAAGAAGATCAACTCTCTCACCATGAAGGATTTACTTCCCAATATCATTTTGGGGTTATGCCCTCGAGACTACAGGTTTTCTGTTGAACACGTCTCCAAATAAAACTGCTAAAAAGACACTATATGAGATATAGTTTGGGCGAAAGTCAAACCTATCTTTTCTTGGAATATGGGAATTTGAAGCACATGTTAAAATGTTAGCATCGGATAAGCTTTCATCTAGGACAGATAAATGCTTATTTGTGGGTATCCTGAGGAAACTAAATGATACTATTTCTACAATCCTATCGAGAATAAAGTGTTTCTTGCTTGGACTGTTATGTTTTTGGGAAAGAATTTATTCTTAAAGGAAAGAATGGGAGCAGAGTACAACTAGAGGTGTACAAGAAGATGTAATTACTGTAGAGGACGGTTAGGAGATGTACTCAACTCCACAAGAAGTCGTGGAACAGGAGCCCATAGAATAAGTACCTAGAAGATTTGGCAGGATACGTCATGAACTTGAAAGAAACAGGTTTATTGTAACTGACGAATAGAACATCACGATCATTGATTATGATGAACCTATTTCTTACCAAGAGGATATGAATAGTCCTAATTCGGAAAAATGGCTTGAGGCTATGAAGTCTGAAATGCAATTAATGTACGATAATCAAGTCTGAGACTTAATTGATCCACCTGAAGGTGCTAAGGTAATTAAATACAAATGGATCTTTAAGGAGAAGGTCAGAGGTATCTTTAAAAGTAGACTAGTGACTAAAAGTTTTAAACAAGTTCATGACATTGACTATGGTGAAATGATTTCACTAGTAGTTATGCTCAAATTCATTAAGATTTTGTTTGTCATATCTATATATTTAGACTATGAAATATGGCAGATAGGTGTCAAAACAACTTTCTTAAATAGAAGCCTTCTAAGGATGTTTACATGAAACAACCTGAGGGAATTTTCGATCCTAAAAATTGTAATAGGTATGTAAGCTTAAGAGATTCATTTATAAACTTGAGCAAGCATCCAGGAGTTAGAATCTTCGTTTTGATGAAGTCATAAAACAATTTGGTTTCATCAAAAATGATGTTGAGCCTTATATATATCAGAAGTTCAGTGAGAGTGTGGTAGTGTACCTTGCTTTATATGTTGATGACATCTTGCTAATTGGAAACGACAGTTCAACATTGTAATAGGTAAAAACTTAAATAGTATACGTAAGTATTATTACCAAAAAACTATACATTAACTGTTCTTTCTCATATGTGTTTAAACTATGTGAAAAATTGTCATCTATCTATTTATTCCCCACTTCATAAAACTTATGTTGGTCCTACAATGTTCATCTAATGAATAAAACTGCAAAAGCTATGATCCCACAGACTGTTGGCACAACTTAGAAAAGCTTTGTAAATCACAAAGAGAGATTCAAGTCATTTCTTTCATAAGCACCTAACTTTTATCAGAATACGATTATCCAAATAAAAAAATAATGCGAAAATTCCAACTTGTATGCAAGTTGTCTAAATTCTACTACCCTCGAACCAAAGAACGAAAATTCCAACTTTTGTACCACCTCTGCTTTGTCTGGCGGTCCTGCTAGATACAAAGAACAGTATGAGAAATCGGAAATCAAGAATCACAACTAGTTTGAATCTTGAAATTTTGGTTTCTCAATTTTCCATATCTTGAAAGATGCAGCACTAGATATACTTGAACCTTTTCACAAATGTTTGTAAGCTCACTTACAATATGAATGGTACAGTACCTATAGAGTAATGTGAAAAAATTGATATATGATAAGAAAGAGAAAAAGAAAAAATGGGAATATTGTACGTACTAAGTACCTATACGTACAATATTCCTTCTTTTTCTATCACATTAATAATTTTATTTTAGATGTAGATTCTGATTTTGTTATTGAATGGTCTAGTACTTGTAGATTGTGATATAACAATGTACAAGTATTAGACTATTCAAATAGTACAGCAATTGCTTTTATATGTAGATTGTGATTTTGCTATCGAATTTAAATTTAATTTGAATTTTAATAAATTTTTTGTGACTTCAAAATTTATGTTTTATAAAAGAATAATTAGAAACACTTTTAGTTTATAGGCTAAAGTGTGTAAAAAGGTACATATTTGCCAATAGGTACCTCCACTTCTATATAAGCCACATTTCTTCCACATTTCTCATTCATTCCATTCTTCTACCAAAGGAAGACAGGAGAGAAGAGACACTACTCTTCTTCTTCAAATAACTAACAGGTGGTTATTTCTCTTAGTGATCGGATTCCGATGTAGGATCGGGTGCAAAACATTGCTCATATCCCGATGCATCTCCGCTTGTGGATACGAGCGTACCCTCAACGAGGTATCGTTCTTCTTCTGTTGTGTTGAACAGAATTCCAGGTTCGACATTCTGTTCATTTTATTTATGCTTAATTAATTATATATTAATTAATTAGTATTTATATATATGTGTTATGTATATCGTATTTCTTTTATTGGTATCAGAGCCGAAAGACTGTTAGTTTATAGAATTAATTTTCTATAATGTTGTGGGCACTAATGATGTTGATTCGGTGAATTTGTTGTCTATAAAAGTCGTCGAATTTGTGCCGAAAACCTTAGACCAGTACGAATCCAAAAATAAAATGTTGGAATTTGGCAAATCCA
>CANYCX011984632.1:0-11318 GCA_948193385.1 Breynia disticha f. nivosa | reverse complement strand
TAGTAAATATTTATAAAACGAATAATGATATTTAATAGAAAATAGCATGATATGATTACGACATAATAAATACGAATTGACAACTCTAACTAAAATTAAATATACCAAAATTAAAAGATATTTAGAAAATATTAAAATAAGTGATCAAATTATATTATTTTAATAATAAAATAAATAAAATTAATTTTTTATTATTTAATTCTTAATAGGCATGTCTATTTTTTGTATGTTTGACACATGCAAATAAGTAGTAGACTGTCATTTGTGAAAGGTAATTTGTTTTATAGGGTTGAATAAGTAGTGTGCAGCAACCAGTAGTGTAGTAATGCTAAATTGTGTTCTTATCTCCTTCTCTCCACCTCAAAACCACAACAGCCATCATCGATCAATATCTTTCTTTCTTTACCTTTCTCCCTTCGTCTCCTTCTCCTCCACAACCACAAAGACCACAACCCATAACCATTCATCTTTCATAGTCCACTCAAATCCCTTTTCACAACCCATGTTCCACTCTCTCAGTTCTTCTTGTCTCATTTGATGTGCATGGTGCTCCCACCACTCGATGGTAGCCGGTGGGGGCACACTCTAATAAGGACGGATGAAACCCTCTATAAAAGGAAATTCTGTCGATGCTGGTCGAGGTATGGGCCCCACATGGCCCCTTTCGTCTGTCCCTGACCATACAGGTATCCACACTTTCAAAAGAATGAGATAGAGAAGCTCATTTTAGAAATGTTGGAAGGTGGCATAATCCAACTAAGCAGTAGCCCCTTTTTTAGTCCAGTACTACTTGTCTGAAAGAAAGAAGGAAGTTGGCGCTTTTATGTGGATTACAAGGCACTTAACCATGTGATAATTCCTGACTGGCTATGTGTTCTCTAAGTTGGATCTGAAGTTAGGCTATCACCAAATACGGGTCCGATCGAAAGACACTCAAAAGACTATGTTTAGGACGCGTGAAGGGCATTATGAGTTCTTAGTAATTCCCTTTAGTTTGACGAATGCACCAACCACGTTTCAAGCCTTGATGAACACTATATTCAAAGGGATGCTCCAAAAGTATGTTTTAGTTTTTTTACGACATTCTTATTTACAGTGCAGATCTGGCCTTGCACTTGAAGAACTTGCAAGTTGTTTTGTTGACATTACATGATCACCAAATTTTTGCAAATTTAAAGAAGTGTTCTTTTGCACAAAAGAAATTGGAGTATCTAGGTCATCCCATTTTTGGAGATGATGTGTCAACTGATCCCGTAAAGTTAAAGCTCATGGGGGAATGGCCTGATTCATCTAACTTAAGAGAGTTGAGAAGTTTCTTGAGTTTGATGGGATATTACTGTCGTTTTGTGAGAGATTATGGCAAGTTGGCTGCTCCTCCATTCAACTCTTAAAAAAGATGGGTTCAAGTGGAGTGTTGAGGCTAGTTTAGCAATCAAGCAACTCAAGACAGCCATGACCAGAGTGCCCATATTATCTCTTCTAAGCTTTAATGAGTCTGTAATAGTGGAGACTAGTGTGTCTGGGGTTGAAATTTATAAGTAGTAGAGCTAAGTTCAAGTCTATTTATAAGAGGGAGCTTATGGCAGTAGTTTTTGACCCAGAAATGGTACCACTACCTACTAAGAAACCATTTCATAGTCAAGATGTAACGCTTATAAATTTTGATAATAATAATAAATTTTAATAAATATACAAAATGGACATAAACTTTTTTGTGAATTAAATTAAATAATAATTCGGTGGAAGGGATGAGAGTTGGTAGAAAATAAAAATCGAGGGTTGTTAAATCTAACGGGAAAGAGAAAAACGAAGGAACGGTGAATTAATACTAACCGGGGGTAAAACCGTCCAAAACTGAAACTTTATATAAGTGATTTGTTCCTCTCTCGCTCTACACTTTACCAAACACGTTCTCTCTCTTCTTTACCATCTCTCTAAAGCTGAAAACCCTAAGAAACGTCGTTCCTCATGAAACCCTAGTGTCGGGGAGATTTAGAATCGATCGAGGATCGAATTACGGTAAGAATTTCTTGTATGGTTTGGTGAATCACGTTTTTATATACATACCCTAGTTTCCGGCCTTAAATTTCTTTTGTTTAAGCTCCGATTTGAGCAAATAATGGCTTGTTGGAAAGCTTAACATATGTACTATCCATTGGTAACCATTTTTGGTGTGTAAATGTGTTTTAGGTGGCCAAAATTGAAATTTGAAATCCATTGGTGAATAGTGACGGGTTTGGGTTTCTTAACCCTAGGTTCATTTTCGAGTTCTACTGTTTAGGTAAGATTCTTCGGACCCTATTGAGGTTGTTGACCGTCAATTTAATTGGGTAGTAATTGATGAGAGAGAATGAAATACGGGTAGGAAAATGTTTAGGGTTTTGGATGGAAGATTATATGAAATTAGGATTAATAATCCGTGTTGGATGGTAGAAATCGTAAAACGTACGTAAACAAATGTATTAGGGATATTAATGGTGGTTGGTGGAAAGAAAAGGGGAAGGAATTAGGTTATGGTAGTTGGAGGTTATTAATGAGAGGAAAAGGAAAGGTAGTGAGAGGGGAGTAATTGAGGGTATAAACATATAGGCATCGTTAATTTATCGTCTCTGTATAATTCTGTGAATGTATAATTAATGTAATTTATAATTTGTATAATAGGAGGTCAAAAGCTCAAAGAGAGAGGTTCCCAGCCAGAGCGTTAGACGTTGCTTGTCAGGTAAGCAACATGAATGCAACATTCTTCGTTTGTGTGTTCTGTGTTTGCAAAATGTCTGAATGGATCATTATATAATGTGATAATTATATATGTTCTTTGTGTGGTTATTGTGAAACATGCTTAATGTGTTATTAATGCTCGTTGCTAGCATGATTTGTAAAGATGTACCTAACGTGATGGTTAGGTATAGAGCGTTGGTGTGACTTGTATGAAATTGATGCAAAGATTGCAATTTGATGTATCATATATGGTGGAATGAGTGGTATTCTCATATTGTGGGATATGGCAAGATTTGAGTTGATATTGATGCATGATTGAGTCGTATGAGAATTTTCATGACATTCATGCATATGAGTATTAAGTGGAAAGAATGAACGTAAATGATAGCTCTTTGTGAGAAATGAATTTGAGGGAGTGGTTATGCCTCTTGGGAGCGTAATTGCGGTACTATATAAAACATACGTTACCGCAGCACAGTGGAAGTCTATGTTCACTTTTCAGTGTTCGAGAATGCCAGGCCAATTAAGGGTGTTATTCAGGCCAAGTAAAAATCTATGGTGCACAGTAAATTATAACCACATACTCTCGACCGACGATGCCAGTTTGCAAACGTAAAAAAAATGGCCAAGTAAGGGCGTAATTTGAGAACCAGAGTTTAAAGAATCATGAGGGTTGCATTAGGATGCATTTGAGGGCATTCATTCATAACCATGAAATCGTGTTATGTAATTGCGTGATTATATGCTTAAGAGGTGAAATTGATTGTATGTGAGTGAAGAAATGATGCCACGTCTTGAATCTTGACTGGTGAGCTAATTAGGGTTGTGAAATATGACACGAATGTATTTGTATGTAATTGATCTATGTTCTTATGTGATTCACATGTGAATTATGATTGGAAATAGATAAGGTTTGCCAAATGTGGATTGATGATATATGATTAAATGGTTATGGATTAATTGTATGTAAGTATATGCTTAGTTAGGTGGTTATTGTTGGTTGAAAATTGGTTTTGGAATGTTATGTGGTGTAGGAAAAGGGTTGGAAATTTGAATGGTATGTTTTTGTGAGTTTTGTGCAGCTGACCAGAGATCCAAACGTGGTGGTAGCTAAGTACGCGCAGTCACCGTGACCACGCGTACTTCAGCCACGACCACACATTTGTGTGTACCTGGACTACATGTGGTGGCAGCGACAATGCGTACTCGGCCACCACTACGCGTAGTTCAAGCTGATCATGTGTGGATTGCTGAGTTCCGGATTTTGGTAAATGTTAAGTATGGTTTTGTTTTACTTAGAATTCCAATTGAGAATTTAATTGTCGTATGGTTGTCTGACTTTATAAAATTGACTGTGATGTTGCATTTGTCATGGATTGATTATGAATTTTATATATGTGTGAAATGTTGTCCAATTTGTAAGTGTTACTTGCTGAGTCTCGCGACTCATTGCGTTTTATGCCTGCCGTGTGGGCAGGGACTTGAGGGGAAAACTCATTTTTCTATGAGAAGGATTAAGACTGCTTGTTTTCGACTTCGACTGCAGAGTTCGAGGAATCAAGGTGGGCTGTGCACGAAGATTTGTGTTGATTTTTAATTAGTGCATATATTTTTGTGTATGGTTATAAGCGAAATGGAATTGAATCGATTCATTTTCTCTTGTAACCAAAATATTTTGTACCTTGGTTACACTTTGGAAAAATGTCCTTCTCACACTTTGTAAAGATACATTTTTGTTAATGAATGTATTTATATTTCCTTTTAAAATTGTGTTTATTTTATTTTTATTCTTATTTGAAACAATATGATGCCCATATTCAATTATCATCTTGGAAGAAATAATGTAATAACATAAGATGATAGTTGAATTTGGGTGTCACACAAGAAGACTAAATGGCTCTTCAATTTTTTATGAAGCAAGGATTGTGGGACAGGAGTATCAAAAGTGGTTGACTAAACTTGTGAAATTTAACTTCGAGATCCAATATCGTCTTAGAGCTGGAAACAAAACTACAAATGCTCTTTCATGTTTACCAAAGGCTGCTAAGTGTATGGTGCTTTGTGAGCACTCATGATTGATTGGGGGACGTTATATGAGGAGATTAAAGGGGATGGAAGGCTTCAGAAAAAGGGAAATTAGTAACAACCAACCCAAGCAAGTACTCTAGATGGGAGAGAATACAAGGCAAATTGTTGTATAAGGAAAATTAGTGATTCCCAACACATCAGCCTTGATTCCTCATTTACTTATAGAATTCCATAAGTGGTAGCCATGGAGGGTTCTTGGAGACATCTAAGTGAATGACGGCAGAGTTTTATTAGGGGGAATGTGAGGAGATATCAACAGGTTTGTTTCAAATTTTCTCGTTTATTGGTAGTGTAAATACAAATCCTTATCCCATGCAGGGCTTCTCCAGCCTTTACCTATCCCCAATGCAATTTGCAAAGACATATCTATGGATTTTATAGGCGAGCTTCCAAAATCAGGGGGTTTAATCTGATTTTAGTGGTGGTTGATAGGCTCAGAAAGTACGTCCATTTTCTGCCCTTGAAACATCCTTATATTGCTAAGATGTTTCCACGACTTTGATCAATCACGTCGTGAAACTCCATGGTTTTTCTTAGAGCATTGTGACGGATCAGGACAGAGTATTTCTGAGTCATTTTTAGAGGGAGACGTTTTGCATGCAGCAACCCAGCCTTAAGAGGAGCTCTGCTTATCATGTGCAAACGGATGGGCAAAGTGAAGTAGTGAACAAGTGCATAGATACTTATTTGTGTTGTTTTGCATTTGAACAACCAAAGAAATGGGCAAAATGGTTGGTTTGGGTAGAGTATTACTTTAATACGACTGTCTACACTACTACTCATATGACTTCAGTCAAGGTTGTGTATGGGTAGGATCCACCGCCTTTGGTTGTTTACAAAAAAACCCCAACACATCCAACTCCTCTTCGGATTAACAACTCACTACAACAGACTTGATGTTGAAGGAGTTAAAAGAAAAACTAGTGACATTACAAAACAAAATGAAGGCATACACAGATTATATTGGGGATAAAACGCATGTTAAGCTGTGACCATATTGATAGTGGTCTTTGGCTATTAGGCCTAATGAAAAGCTATCTCCCAGATATTTTGGTCCATCAACGGTGATAGAATGCATTGGAAAGGTGGCTTACAAACTTGAACATCATCCTGACGCAAAAAAATCCAATCGATTTTTCACATCCCGCAGCTGAAGAAGGCTACTGGAAGAACGTTCAGGTCCAACCTCTTCCCCATATTCTTATAACAGATATGGATTAGGAGGTGGAGTTGGAGGAGGTGCTAGCTGTTCGACATTCTCAAGAGGAACCCGAAGTCTTAATTCAATGGAAGTCAGTACCAGAGCATGAGGCCACTTGGGAGCCTGTTGATGTTGTGTAATCTCAGTTCACAATCTTCCACTTTGAGGAAAAGGTGCCTCTTCAACCGGGGCATTGTGGATCATCACAACCAAGGGCAGAGGTGAAGTTCGTATACAAAAGAAAGAAGCGTGGATTCGAGAGAGCTAGAGCTAATGCTAATGGGCTAGACATTTTGTTACACTGATCCAATTTATTTGATTTGTTAAGTCATGAACCAAAATATCTGGGAGATAGCTTTTGTTGTTACGTATGAGCTAGCAAAAGTTTGTTAAGAATGTTGTTTATATGATGAGGGAATGAATCTTAGAGGCAACATAGAAGGTTTCTCGTTTTTCTGAGTGGAAGTTGAGAGAAAGACAACTTCTTAAATTGTTGTTTTGTGACAACTTCTTAAATTGTTGTTTTGTGATCTACTACCATCAATAACAGAGTTTCACTCTCTTTCATACACTCTTTATTATCATCTTTCATTGTTTCATTCATTGCTTTACTTTGATCAACCATTTTCATCCTTTGTTACTGCTTTGATTGTGTCATTATAAACAAATATTGAGTTATACATGACATAATTACAAAGGTCTAATTTACAGAAGGCATGCCTAATGCATCTATTCTTATTGATAAAAAGTGCATTGTGGAATAGTTTGGTGTTAGAGATAAATATCACCTTTACATTTTCTTTTTGTACTCGCATGAGATTATAATTAATCATAATTATACAAAGGCAATAAAGAAGATCTTAAATAGGTTCCACTTATGCTTTACTAGCTAAAAATATCTTAAGCTTAAAACTATGAAGATTATGATGGATTGTAGCTTTGGTTGCTTACTTTGGATCACACATCAATTTCTAGAATTATTGAATAGTTGAACTAGAAGCATATAGAGAAACCTTTAGGAGAAAATGCAAACTTAATCCAATAGAAGTCATACACCCTTAAATCCCAAATAGAAAAATCTCTAACTACCAATTCCTAAAATTCAACTTACCCATATTTTAAATTTATACTTAAAGAACACAACAGCAACAACTTAATAGGATGACAAATATGTGATTTTGCAAGAGAATATGACGAGTTAGAAGCTTTCTGTAGGAGTATAAGGGAGTTACTTTTGGTTTGAGAAAAGAAAAGCTTTAGAACAAGAGAGTTGACTTTAGTTTTGAGAAAGGAAGAAGATTTGTGGAGGAGAATTGGTAGATAGGTTTTGTTTTGATAAAGAAAGTTGGCGATGGAAAATGCTTATTTATTAAAAAATTAATCTGTTAGACGTGTGTCACGTAAGATTGTCAAACATAAACCAAAGTATGAGTCAGTAATTAGGAAGTGCGCTGAAATATAAATCAAATATTCCTGGAAGTGAACGTAATTCAAGCAGGAACTTCGTTCATTCTTCAGAAACAATCAAGACCTGGACGAACCACCAAAAGGTTGTGGGTTCTTGTTTTTGTAAAGTGAACTCACTCAACATTGGTAACAGATACATAGGGGTCTACCAATCACTGAAGCTCAGTGTAAAGATGTGTGTAATCACCGCTCTAACTACAAATTACATGATCATCTGTGCAACTATTTCCTTCCAATCCACAGAATTTAAAGATCTCAAGAAGTGCTACACATTTTGATCAAAATAAATAAAAACAGAAGGTGAGTTGCATGAAACAACAATCACAGAGCGAAAAAGCGACGACTGTAACGGGCCGGGACCTTCATTCTCCAATGTCTCCCATTCTTGACATGAGCTGAGGGCCGCTTGAGTTTTTATTCATTTATTACATCAATGTTGTCATCAGTCAAAATAATTCTAAGTGAAGCACTTGAGTTCTGCATCTGGTATTCCCTTGTAATCTATGAATGTCAGGATGCATAACATAGGAACTAGGATTTGGAAAGGCCAAGGAAAACTGCAGCAGATGAGATTTGTACCTTCAGGTCAGCAATATCCACATCGTGACCACCTTCAACTAAACCCCACCTGTCAACCTGCATAACCCGGACCTCAACATCAGCAATCAAACAAAAGCCATAAATGACACAGCCAAATTCAGTTGCATCTGATAGCATAATAGGTTTAATGCATGTGCTGGTCAACAGAGATGAACATGAACCTGCAGATCTTCTTCAAGGCGGATCAACTCAATTGCTTCCTCGATACCTAATTTCCCATGGAACATAGCAATAGCAATTACTAGAGAATGAGCTGCCGCTGCAATTGCATCAATGGCAGCTAATTCACAGTTGTCTGTTTTCTCTAGAAGGCCTTCTATTGCTTTCACCAGACCTTCCTCTTGTTTTCCACCAAAAAAACTAGAGTACACAACAGGCTTGAAGCCAAACTCCGATTTCACCCATTCAAGTAAGGGATCAATTTTCGCCACCTGTTGATCTGAAAGGCAATAATTAGATGTTAACAATGATCCATTTCCTCGCAATAAATCAAATATGATGATCCAAGTTCTGAATAAAGCCCTTGGAAAGATCTAAAAACATACCATAGACATCACGTGTGAGGTTGTTATCCTCTGGAGCACGACAGAAAACCAAATCTTGATTAAACTTCTTCATCAAGTGCTCAATAACCTTTGGCCGTGTAAGCGGGACTCTCTCTAATGCAGTACATGCAAGTTTCATTAGAGGCATGGTGAAAGGCCTGATCCCATCTATTTGCTACAAAATCAAAGTTTCGTTACACCCTTCCACTGGCATGAACGAACTTATTCATCTAAAAATCAGATTAAAAACCAAAAAAGAACTTCCTGTAATTCCATTTCAATTGCTTCCTTCCACTCATCTATTCCAAATCAAAGATTACAAACATCCCAATAAAAGAACAACAGCTGGCATTTTATTTCTTCTATCCCTATTAACATCCCTTAACCAACAAATTGAATACTCAAAATTGCTACTTTATGGAAAAGCCTCAAATCAAGATACTATATATCCAACAATCGAGTATACAAAGTAAAAACATCAAATCCAATTTAAATCACCAAATTCTAAGACCAATTCAATAAACAAATTCTAATCACACCGAGTATGCACACAATCAAAACAAACCAATCATTGACAACAAACAGTATAAACTATCAAAATCACGTCTTTTTTTTTTAATCAATTTCAACTAGAAAACAACATCAAATAACTTTAACAAAAACACAATCTAAGGCAACACACACCTGATATTCCCATTCAGAAGCAATGGCCTTAGCAAGGCTCAAAGTCGGTAACTTTAAAGGCCTTTTAGAAGGAGACTTAAGAGTTCTATAATCAAGCATCACTGTAAAACCATTTCCATCATCAGCCTCTCTAGTACTCACATGCTTATAAAACCTTTTCCCCACAATAGAACCAGTCATGAATGACATTGGCATCGTCACTGATGAATTCTCTTGTTTTGATTTGGAATTCACAGGTGATTTCAAGTATATGTCGTCGGTTGCAGGAGCGTCATTGAAGGTGAATGAGGAAGATGGGTTTTGTTGTTGGTTTGTGGCAGTTGCTGTAGAGGTGAAGCGGAGGTGAGAAAGGAGTCTTGTGGGTTTGATTGAGGTGAGGGTTTTGGAGAGTAGAGTTGCCATCTTTGAAGGGGTTTAGAAGTGGAGGATCTAGGAATTGAGACAAGAGAATTGCGTTGGGTTTAAAGGTAACTTTGTATTGCGGCCTTTAATTGAGGGAGAGTCTCTCTGTCGTTTGATTTAGTGAAAATAAATCTAAGTTTTTAATTTATTTAGTAAAAACAATTTTAATTTTTACGTAATTCGTACATTTTCAGTTAAATGAAGAAGGAGCTTCTTAAGAGCATCATATTAAAATTTATCGTATAAATGAAAGTAAGCACCATCATATTCATTTAGGATGGAACTTGGCACCTTTGCCGACATCAGACTCGTTTAATATTATTCAAATCTCATACAAATCGGTCACTATCTTTCAAGAGTTGGGTTCCAATTAATGAATAATTTAACAAAAAATTTCATTTAAAAAAGATGTAAGATTGATAAATTGCAGGGTAAAAAACAAATCTTGAATTTTTTGACAATTATGTGAATTAGTGATATAAAATGTTTGAAACCACATTAAAGAAAAATGTAGACCGGTAGATTCAGCAAAATAACAAAGCTATGATCATCTTATTAATTGATGTTCAAATAACTTCTAACTTGAAATTTTTGGTGTTTCTTTGCAATATTTGTAATTGCAAGGAGTACGACGTTTAACGTGACTCATGTTTAATAGATGAAATATTTGGTTTGAGCATTCAATAGCCAATTCAATAATATTTATGTTTGTGCATATTTCTTTAGTGACAAATTAATACATGATTAAAATTTCCACATATAGTTCAATGTGGAAAATTTGAATTGTAAGAATTTTTTTTGTCGCATGAAAGGTGCTCTCTTTGTCGCATCAGAATTTTATATTTTTTGGAATTTTTTGCTTTGCTTCTTTGTCGCGTTTTCTGACCTTAAAGTGATTCTTGATCGTCTTGCCTATTCCTCTCTTTATCTCTATTTCCTACCATTTATTCTTTCTGTTGATTTTCTATGCTTGCGTTGTGGAGGGACCTTTTCTTTCCAATGGAAAATCTTCTATTTGAGGTTGAAAAGGCTTGCAACAACCTTACATTATCGGAAGAGGAGAGGAGCATGGATTTGAATACAACTTTGAGGATGATTCTAGGAGGCAAGAGGTGAGTGATAGTCCTTAGTTTTGCATTGTGGGGGAATTCATTACGGAAAGTAGAACACAATATGATATTATGTGTGATACTCTTGCGAGCTTATGGAAACCTAGAAAAAAGAGTTTGCATTAAGGAGGAACGAAACACAGTTTTCTTTTCAATTTTTTCATGAGTTGGATTTTAAGAGGATTGTTGATGAAGGATCCTAGACCTTCAAAATCATTTGTTGGCGTGGCGGAAGCTGGAATGCGGGTTGGATGCTGGTACTATGGAGATTAATTTAACAACTTTCTGGGTCCAAATACATGATCTCCCATCTAGATTCTGGACCTCTTAAGAATGTGCAAGGATGTAGGGAACTACTTAGGTGGTTTTAAATTCATTGACCCAAGGAACTTTGATGGGGGAGTAAACAGTTCCTAAAAATAAGAGCAGCTGAAAAAGTTTGTAGATGGAAGTATGAAAACATGGTAAAATTCTTGGTGGCGCCATGGTGGACTTCATGCACCA
>CANYCX011984337.1:0-13224 GCA_948193385.1 Breynia disticha f. nivosa | reverse complement strand
ATTTAAAGAATATGTTTGTTGTGATTACCTAATGAACCAAAACAAATTATGAAAATAGAATGATAGCACATCTTCTTGCTACAAGCACGTCCTCGTGCTTGATATGGATCTGGTTAAATTTGTAAGAGCATAATCTCGTGCTAGAATATGACAAAACATACCTTCATAAATGAAGCATACAAGTGAAGCATGTTAAGCAAGACTCAGTACGTCTTTGAGCTGACCAGCACGTCATCGTGATTGGATATTGAATTGGAATAAATATGAACTTGTGTTTGATATGGCATCAGAATATTGGGAATGAAGGGATGAACGCGTCATCGTGTTTATCAGCACACCCGTGCTAACTGGACCCTATGAACTGGTGTTTTAATATGAAATCAGAATATTGGGGATGAAGAGATGAACGCGTCCTCGTGTTTATCAGCACACCCGTGCTAACTGGACCTCTGCACTTCATTTATATTTGAATTGGGCTTACACTTACTGAGTATTCCTATATACTCACCCTTTTTTATTGTTTACATGTCGTGCAGGTTTAGCAAGATTATCACGAGGAGGATACGAGCACAGATTTCATAAACGTGGAAGGTTTTATAAAAAGGTTGCAATGATTAAATTATTTTGATCATTTTATGATAATGTCTCCATAAGTTTTTATACTTAAATATTAAATGATTTGTAAAAGTAGTTTATATATTGCTTTATATTTTTAAAACCACACGTGTATATTTTAGTGAGCATCATATTTTATATTTTGATAAAAAAAAATCCCTGTTTTTGACTCTTTTGTAAATAAATAGAAATGAATTTTGAGCGTCACAGAGTGAGCCCATGAAAGTTGCAATCGTAATCTGCTAGAACTAAAGGCGGTACTAATATTACAAAACTTAAAGTGGACTAAGGAAAAATGTTAGGTGTATTAAAGCATGACGCTTGAGCATGGTGATATATATTTCCGAATATATGACATGTGTTCCTAATTACAAGGAATTTGACACCATGACATATTCAATGTGGATGTGTGTTACTCGCGACCGAGGATGGAAAAAATTTAAAAGAATCTTATTTTCTCTAATGTGTGACCTAGTAGCGATCAAGTAGATTTCTACACATCACCCTATGAACTCTACATTGCTATGAAAAACTTGATACTATTCAATTACCTTGATATGTTTGCAAAGTACAACTCTGATCAACAAGTGTAAATTTAGGACATGTTGAATAGTTGTTAATATCAAGGCAGAGTAGTAGTTTATATGACGTAGAATACTATTAGTAACAGTTCATGAGCAGAATCAAAGTACATATGAGCTCGGTCAAAATTTCTAAGTGAAATAGAAAAGTGAAAATGATTGAGTTTTTGGAAGATTTTAAGATCGAAAGACATGAAACACGGAAAGTAATTCGGGAATACAATCATAAATCTTAAAGAACGATATATGAGTAATCCATTCAAGATACATATACTCATTCTTAACTGGTTGGTCGCGTGACCCACTACATGAAAGAATGATACAACTTGGATGAATTAAAAAAACCTCACACT
Source organism: Breynia disticha f. nivosa (assembly GCA_948193385.1). Classification (NCBI taxonomy): domain Eukaryota; kingdom Viridiplantae; phylum Streptophyta; class Magnoliopsida; order Malpighiales; family Phyllanthaceae; genus Breynia; species Breynia disticha. Next base: position 11,675 of record CANYCX011984337.1, on the reverse strand, counting down.
TGATAAAATTAAGTTTTAGTCATGTGCAAGTAGATGTTCGTAGTCAAAGGTCCGCCCACGACTAAACGAGTTACAAATGATTAACTAATAATAATTATCAATTTAAGAGATTTATGACGTAAATAATTTAAATAAGAAAACCATTAGACCAAAACCCATGCGAGCACTTGTGCGCTGCTAAAGGAGAATTTAGAAGCAAATCGAAGTCATATCTAAACACCACCTCAGATGTGGCAGTCACTTCAATTCAATCAATACGAATTTAAACCATACCCTACCTTTTATTATTTTTATTATAATTCTTCGAAATAATAAATATAATAAAAATAAATTTAAATATCTAATTTATATATTAAAAAATTATGTATAATTTTAATAAAATAAAAAGTTCCTAATAAAATTCACTCAACCTTTTGTTCTCTTCAAATATTACCCAAAAATTTAATAAACAAAAGCATAATATTAAATATTTACTCTCACATTACTACCATTCCTTCCTAACTTCAGCAACGTGCTTAAAAAAATAATAATTACCTATATGTAATAAAGAATCACTACGTGGTTCATCTTCATTTTTTCTTGTATATATTAATTACTACAATTAATTTACACACGGTATAAATAAAAAAAATGGATAACTTCAAAATTCTCAATTTACATAAATAATGATTTTATTTTGATTAAAAAATAAGAAAATATTGACGTGCAATCAATTTTATAAAAATCAAACCGAACAGACCGGTCGAATTGATGAACCGACCATAAGTTTGATCCGATTATACACTTTAAACCGATTTGCAAGTGAATCGACGATCAAAATTGTGAATACCAATGAACTGACGGGTTCAACCGATAAATCGATGAACCAGACCGGTCTTAATTTTTTTTAAAAATAAATATTTTAAAAATTAAATAATTTTATATATTTATATTATATTATTTTAAACTATTGGTTCGATTGGTAAATTAACCATCCGGTCTATTTTTTGCTTCGATCACCGATACATGATAACAATGAGAGCAGTTTATTGAATTTAATTATTAATGTATCAAAATGCTTTGATGAATTTGTTAGAAAGAAAAAGATGATCGGTAGAAAGAGAAAGGAGGTGTGGAAGTAATAGTGAGCATCTCTGTATTGGCACATTGTCTTAAACAAGAAGAGTTGCCCAAATGTGTCACTTAAACAGATTTAATAGCCTCTTCATCATATAGTTGTCGCTATTATTATTCGTTTTGGTTTTGTGTTTCACTCATTCATTTGCATGCTTCAAACACACACACACAACTATACAACACAACACACTTGCAACTAACTCTCTCACTTCCCTAAACTTCTCTCTTTCTACATGTTACTTCCCTATATTTCTCTCATCATTGCTTCATGATCTCTATATGACTTTGGTGAGTGTGTTTTCTCTTCTTTTCAATAATGGGTATTGACTTTTGTATTGAATTCTAATAAAGTTTTGATCTTTTTTGTGTTTTTTTATTTAATGGCTTTGCAGGCAAACTGGGTTTTTTTCCAACCTTGGATTTGAATTGGATTTTCTTTAACTGATGGGTCCTATACGAGGTAACAAGAAGCGGAAAAGAATGGATAAAAAGTCTGAAGATAATGCTTCAGCTTCTGGGTCTACTCTGAAGGAAGGTTGTTTAGATTGGTTAGATGAGTTTTCCAAGACAATTAATGGTATATGTTCTTCGTTAAACATTTTCTTGCTCTATTTGTTAGCTATCTTCAGCTTTCTTGTTATGGTGTTAATGCTATGTGTCTATTGTTCATCAGTCTTAGCTTGATGAAATATGCAAAGCTTTTGTTATTGTATTGATTTAATTTTAGTTTTATTATATGTTTTCTTGATTTGACTAGCTTTACACTTAGTTTATTCTGACGTTCTGAGGTTGTGCATTGTAATCCCTAACCTGTTTATCGAGTCGGTTTTAGTGTATGACATTCTGGTTTCGCTTCACTAAATGAGGAAATGAATAAGTGTTGTCGTGTTCTTGCATTGTGTTAAAATCTGAATCAAATTTATTGCAAAGGTGCTATGGACTGTTTGGGAATAGTTATTATTGTGTTCTCTCTGCAAATTACAGCAGTGAAGTTGGGTGTTATTTTCAGTTTCTCTCAGTTCCATAGGCGAAAATGTCACAGATTAGTTGCCATTGGTTTTCTGGCCTGTAGTATTGTCAAAAACTGGAGGCATTCTTTTCACATAATCTGCTGAACCTGCCAAAAAAAAAATTGGATGAACTATCATTTTAATTTTAGCTGAATTTTTTATAAGAACCTACAGAAATTAAATCTAAATTAGAAGGGCAAGAAAATCTTAATTGGGAATTTACACTGTTGCACAAAGTAAGCATTTTTTTATGAAAGCAAATGAATATGAATTTGTAAATTGATATTACTTTTGAGGGAGTTTGTTTTAGTAATTACCGGGAATGCATAGTAGTTTTGGAATCAGAAAGCTTGGAAGAAAATATATGTTCGCTGAGGCGAAGAAAAAATAATTTGTCAGGAAATTATGTTCTGCTTCACTCAATTAGGTGACTTTACTAACACATCAGCAGAGATTTCTATTCTATGGAAGCTTCTGCGGCTAATGCTGATCGGAAAGAGAAACCAGAAGATAATTTAATTTTGCTACAATATTCTGGAAATAAATATGAACAACATTATCTGCATCATGTCAGAATTCATGACATTGGTTCAGAGCTGGACTGAACTTCCATTCATTATAGATCAAGCACTGAAACATTTTTCACATTATGTATTGGGAATGGAAATGAGTGTTAACAACTGTATCCGAAGTGTTCTAGAGAACCAATCAATGATTTGAAAAACTGCACTCTACAAGGCAACATGCGCTCATAAATTTCTTCTTTTGATTAGTTTTCCTGGTTCTAATGTGCACTGGAAATGCTAGCTTCTTCCACATTTTTTTTGTGGTGAATATTTCTCCTTGTTTAGGATGGTTGCTGCTGATTACCCTTGATGAGATATACGTTCTGACATTGGTTGAAGTTTCTATTATGACTTGCAGGTTTTCAAACGCCTCCATCAAAAAGTTTGGACAACTTCAAAGATGTTTTCAAGATGTCAAGGAAAACTTTTAATTACATATGTTCACTTGTGAGTGAAGATATGATAACAGGCAGGGAATTCACGTTCCTAAATGGCAAGCCTTTGTCTCTGCATGATCAAGTAGCGGTAGCATTTAGAAGGTTAGGTTCTGGTGATTCCCTGGTGACAGTTGCTGATTCATTTGGGGTTAACCATTCAACCGTCTCTCAAGTCACTTGGCGTTTTGTGGAGTCTATGGAAGAAAAGGGGCTCCACCATCTACAATGGCCTTCTAGTGAATCAGAAATGAATGAAATAAAATCCAAGTTTGAGGAAATACTAGGTCTTCCTAACTGCTGCGGTGTGGTTGATACAACTCACATTATGATGTTGCTTTCCTCATCAGATCCGACAAGCAATATTTGGCTTGATCATGAGAAGAACCATAGCATGGTTCTGCAAGCCATTGTAGACCCTGAAATGAGATTCCGAGACATAGTCACAGGATGGCCTGGTAAAATGGAAGACTCGGCAGTGTTTCAGAGTTCAAACTTCTATAAACTATGTGACAACGGAGAAAGACTCAACGGAAAGACATTACATCTCCCTGAAAACTCAGAAATAAGGGAATACATAGTTGGTGATTCAGGCTATGCCCTACTACCATATCTTATCGTTCCATACCATGGAAAAGAACTGTCAGGTTCCCAAGCCCAGTTCAATAAGCGACATTCTGCAACTCTGCAGGTTGCTCAAAGAGCATTAGCAAGACTAAAAGAGACTTGGAGAATCATTCAAGGAGTCATGTGGAGACCAGATAAACATAGGTTACCGAGATTTATTCTTGTATGCTGCATGCTTCACAATATTGTCATTGATTTGGATGATGACACACAGGAGGATATTCCATCTTCTGGAAAGCATGATCCTGACTACCAACAACAAATTTGTGAATCCGTCGACATAAAGGGTGCGAACCTGAGACACAGGTTGTCTCTCTACTTGTCAGGAAAATCTGATACTCGGAGCAGCTTTCAGTTTAATAGCTAGAGTGATGGTGGGGAATAAGGTAGTCAAATTAGTGGTAATTCAGTCCAGTATCCCAACTAAGGCAGCTACAATGAGTTCTACTTTATTGTTAATTGTAAATATGCAGGCTAAATCTTCATTAACTTGCAAGGACCATAAACTAGGGGTAATCACTGCAACATCAAAGACTTATTTTAATTATAGTTGTTCTTTCACCACACCGCACAACATTGTTGAGTTGAAAGTCCTTTCTAGTTATGACCAGAGAAAATTTGTTTTAATAAAAAAAAAGTTTTTTAACTGAAGTGAAGTCGGAGAATCTCAAGCAGAAGCCTCCAAAACAGTGTTATCAGAACTGGACCGGTGAAAGAACCGAAAAAAGGACTGAGTGGTTGGTTCATTGGTCGAATCGGTGGTTTGCTGGTCGAATTGATAATTTAAAAATAATATAAATAAGTATATATAAATATACAAAATTATATATTTTTTAAATTATTTAATTTTTTTAGTATTTAAAAATTGGTCCAGTTCACCGGTGCGCCAGTTGAACCGGCCGGTCCGCCGGTTTTTACCGGTTTAATACCGGTTCGCCTGCAAACCGGTGGTGAACCGAGACCAGACCAGTGACCGGTTCACCGATTCACCGGTCCGACCGGCCAGTTCGGTCCGGTTTTATAACCTTGCTGCCAAATCATTGTTGAATTTTACAATGCGCTTCAATTAAATGGAAAATTATGGATTTAGTCCTTTAATTTTCAAATCATAAAGTAAGAAATCCCTCTTATAAAACCTCTCTTAAAACCCCTTAATACTATGCTTGTTTTTAATGTTGATATACTTCATTAGTGTATATATGGTATGATGTAGTATTGTATAGTATAGTTTAAATAGTAAAATATTCATTATTTAGTAGACTATAATTCTATGGTTTTACATGAGAAAATTATGTAAAACACTCTTTCTGCATTTTTCTTTGTGAAATGTTCTCCATTATGATGGCGAAACCCATAAATAAACTTGGACTCATTATCTTTTTAGTCATCTCAATTGATTTTGTATCATCTTAACTCCTTTAAATTCTAAAATCATAACACCATATAGCGGTAAATATGGTTCGATTCGAGTCAATTTTTTAATTGAACTGTTAATCGTCCAAATGGATCTGTTTGATTAACCGCCGACTCGTTGTGGAAAAATCCAATATTTTTGCTGAAATTTTTATGACGAATTTCGTCGAAAATTTCTAACGAAATTTGTGACAAAATTCGTTTGATTTTTTTGTATTTGGACTATTCAAAAAAATTAGACGAATTTCGTCACAAATTTCTGACATATTTGCGTCTAAAATTTTCAATGAAATTCCCCGAAATTTTCCAGTAAAAATATTGGATTTTTTCCACACCAAACCGACGATTAATTGAATAGATCGATTTGGACGGTTAACAGTTAAATTACAAAGTTGACTCTAATCGAACCATGTTAACTGTTAGATGGTGTTATAATTTAAAATATATCTAAAATATTTTAATTCTGTAGTTTTATATAATCTAGCTCAAATTTACAACTGTTAATATTTTAGACAATATTATTAACTCACCAGAATGTCATAATTTTTTGTTAAAAATTATGTATTTATAAGTTTAGGGGTTGAAATGATACAAAATATGTTGTTTTCACTAAACTAACAGTAAAAACTAACGGTGTTAACTAGTGTATTTAAATGCATCTATTTTAGAAGTTAAAGGGGCCGAGAGAATATAAAATCACTTGAGGAGATTAGAGGGATAATAGGTTTAAGTTCAGAGGGCTATTTATGGGTTTAGCCCTATTATGATTATTTATGTTTTTATGTCTAAATGTCAAGTATTTTTGTGTCGATATGCCCGCTTTCAATTTAAATGTGCAAAATTATACCTCCACTAATTTTGTGTCATTTTTTCTATTTATTTAATGTGACGCCCAAAATTAAATCCTAATTATTTTTCAATAAATTTTAAAAACGTGAATGTCTTTTTTTCTTTAAATTTATGTACTACTCACAAAATGTGTACATGTAGATTTTTTTCAAAGAAAAAAAAACAATGCATTAAATAAACATACAATGCACTATGTAAACAACTTATACAAAATCATTTATAATTCAAATCTATTTTTCCCAAATGTGCTCCGCCGACCTCGCTCGTGGAAATCCTTCTAACCCTGCATACATTAAACATTTGTACACAAACAAAATACAAGTATTAATACTCAGTGAGTGAATACCCTCACGCCACTATCTAAACCAATCTAGCCCAATGCAATCGTATTTTCAAGCACACACAATTCTAGTTTATTCCATCTTTCTCCTTTACTAAGTGGCATGCAAGTTATTCTATTTTTCTTAACTCCGTCCCATTATTTACATGCATCCAATTTACATTTAAAACTCATTCATTCAATCCTTAATTAATTACATTACACATTCATACATTCAACAACACCCAATCATAATCACGTAATTCATATATTTATCTTACATCAATTTATAACCTCATCGCAACCGAACACTCATCAAACACAATCATCGCATAGGGATGGTTTCAAAAACGGTTTGGTAAAACCGTTTCTCAAACCATTCCAAGTCAACATAATCACCTCACCTCAACATTCAATCATATAATATAAATATATAATCAATTCATCATCACCAACAAAATACATTGTATGTCAATATAACTACAACAATCATTCACTCATGTGACCGATCAAGAATGCCATGCACAACGTGCATTCAATATCACCCAACCATCAATCTCAACACAATATCAAGTCACATCGCAACTTATAACGTAAGCAAGTATCATATATCTCAATCACATATGCAAACAAATCACGCGATTATAACCATATACAGTTAACCATGCATAGGCAACAAGAGGCAAGTAAGTGTCGGGTACACACTTACCTCGTAAGTCTAAACTAAATGCGCCTTTCTGGTGACGCTCCAGTCCTGTACTATTTTTTCGATCCCTACGCGATTCGATAAATTTAGAAATAGTCACCCCTTTTCTGCCCTACAATCCAATCCATTCATAACCTTTTCTGGAAAGAGGCGCCGCAATTAATCCCTGGGAAATGATGGAGAGGAGCGTGCGATGGGGCGTGGTTGTGCGGAGGACAGAGAGTGGCAGAAGAGAGGAGAAAGAGATGGTGGCGGCGTATGGGCTGTGGGGAGGAAAGGGAAGATGCGTGTGACGGGAAAAGGAGAAGGGAGAGAGAGGCACAAAGGGAGGAAGAGAGGCGACTGGATGGTGGTGAGCGGAGAGAGACCAAGGAAGGGAGAGATGAGTGTGAAGGGGGAGAGAAAAGAGAAGGGGGCTGCGTGAAAAAAAAGGAAGAGGGGAGAAGAGAGATTAGGGTTTCTCATTTTAGGGTTACACTTAACTATAGGATTTGTCCAAAATACCCTTGCCCATTTATTCCTATTCCTTTTTGTCCAATTGTAGCCCTTCTTCACAATTTTATAAATTTCTCGTTGATACGAAAAATTGTATAATTATATTTATTACCTTTAAATTTATTTTTACTTAAAAATTATTTAATTTATTTAAATCTATTCTTAATTTCAATTAATTTCCCCCACAAAAATATCATTTCTTTTCACACTCCCATAACTTTAAAAGTTTAAATTTAAAAGTTTAGAAATTTCTAGGGCGTTATAGCACTCCTCTCCTTAAGAAAATTATGTTCCCAAATTTTTTACGCTCATGTTATGTTTAACATCATCCACTCATGACTATACTCACACAAGTTCTAGAAAAATAAATGTGTCGACTAGCTCTTGTCACATTTACATTAATCCAATGCTAATGATGCTCACACATACTCTAGCCTTTTTTTCTCTACATAATTTAATCATCCAAGAATACTTTCGAGTATTTTTATCGCGTATAAATTATACCTCTCATATTGAATTCATAGTTATCTTTTCTCCACAAGTCTCTCAATTTAACTTTCATAATTATCTCTATGCTCGATTCCTCTCGTCTGTCGGGTAATGTCAACCCAAGACCCAAGGTAGTTAAATAAATCAAATGATTTCCGTTCCAAAGAAAGAAAATGTGGAGATATTTTTAGAGAAATATCCTACCTTAGTTAAGAAAAATGCGTAAGAAGCCAAAGAATTGCCTCCTAAAAAAAATGAAGTCATGACATTACCTTTGAAAAGGTTGGGAGAGCAATAAAAAACCTCAAATGATTACACTCCATGTTTTTAAACCTCAATTTTTCATTTTCATTCAAATGTGTTCTACCATTGTCTCCCAATTTTACTTGAACTCATTAGTTCACAATCTTGTTCTTGGTAACCTCAATCATGTATACCATTTGTTCCATCATAATTGTACTATTACTTTACTCTCGATCACGATTACTATTTTTCTTTTCACTCTCTCAAGATTCCACCGAGCATATAACCATCAATTTATTCTCATAATACACTCACATTAGTTAGTATTTGTTTACTCATTTTAACTTACTTCCCTAAATTTATGAAGAATTTCATATTCTCACTTTGTTTAACTCTCTATCACTAAATTTCTCAACAATTTCCAAAGCTCCATTCTCAAATAATTATTCGTTGGCCATTCGTTTCAAGTTTCCAAAATTATTATGACACTACATTTGCCCACTTACATTTCTATTCCTAGTTTTGTTCCATTGTCACATTCGCAATGCAGTTTTTTTTTATTTCACTCTCTCACATCTCCAATGATGTATTTTTACGAATATAGGAACCTCTAATTCCTTCATTCCCTTCTTCAATCATCAAAGATAAATATTAGTTCTTCCCGTTTTTCCTCGATTACTTTCTAAGTTCACTTTAACTTCTCACTTTTTGCTTTCTTCATTCACTACAAAATTCTTAATTCCACAAGTCATGCCAAAGCCAAGTACAATCGCAATTTGTACCAAAATTACAATCATTCAAAACCTAAGCATAATGACCAACAGTGCATTGCACTTTAAGCATTAAGTCTCACTACCCAATTAAGTATATTAGCACAACACATAGTTCAAACAATTATGATCAAAGTAGCATGCATAACACCAAGTACCTTACTCCACATGCTTCCTATTATTTCTCCTTAACTAACCTAAAAAATCCACAACATACAACACATATGTATTAACCATAAACCAACATGCCAAACAAGACAAGCAAATTGCATAACTTACATTTCTACATTCATCCTTCAACTCAATCATTTAATGTAGACATATTCAAGTATCAACAACCCACACATCAAAATTCTCATAGCATAATATCGTGTAGTCCACCCTCAAAACTCCCAAATCAACTCAACTACACCATAATAAACACAATCAATTTCACACAACAATTTGAATACAAATCAATTTTGCGCAACCATCAAATACAATCAATTTCAAACCACAAATCAAATATCATTGATTTAACTACAAGAATTTCAACTTAATTTTCACCATCACATGCAATAAGAAAATCACCAGAGCCAATCCAAGCTAATTCAATCACAACCAATAGCAAAACAAACATACCACAATCAATACAAATCCTAATTATATCCACTTACATACATCAATCATTTTCCATAGTCAATTTCATTCAATTTCATACGACATTTAACCTTTCAAACAATGAATCATAATCTATCATATATGTTTTAAAATACATTACACACGCATTAGCCAATAATTTACCTTATGGTAATATCATACTTACAAATGGTGAAAATTCCAATCATTTGTCATTCATACATGAATCCAACTAAATCAACCAACAAGTTTAGTTATATAAATTCTTTATTAGCAATGTTTCAGTTATCAACCACCACATTATCGTCAATCATCATAATAGGACTCTCATCACAATAATAAAATCATGTAATCAAGTAATACAAATTTAACTCAAATTTACATTTTGCCTCTAATTTAACTTTTAACAATCAAATCATTAGTACACACAAGTTTGTGTACCTTAGAGCAACAAATCATGAGGATTTTACGAGGTCGGAGCACGACGATTTCCTTACACCATATTTGATTTTCAAAACCAAAGCATTGTTTTAAAAGCCAACACAAGCATATTACTTAAAAACAATGCAACTATCCCGAGGAAATCTAATTCCTGCTCTGATACCACTAAATGTGACACACAAAATTAAATCCTAAATATTTTTCAATAAATTTTAAAAACGTGAATATCTTTTTTTTCTTTAAATTTATGTACTACTCACAAAATGTGTACATGTAGATTGTTTTTCAAAAAAATTCAATGCAACAAATAAACATAAAATGCACTATGTAAACAACTTATACAAAATCATTTATAATTCAAATCCATTTTTCCCAAATGTGCTCCGCTGACCTCGCTCGTGGAAATTCCTCTAACCCTACATACATTAAACATTTGTACGCAAACAAAATACGAGTATTAATACTCAGTGAGTGAATACCCTCACGCCACTATCTAAACCAATTTAGCCCAATGCAATCGTATTTCCAAGCACACACAATTTTAATTTTTCCATCTTTCTACTTTACTATGTGTGTAACACCCAAAAAAAATACAACCGAGAATTTCGCGGAAATTAGTCAAACAGTGTAGGGAGAACGGCCTGGGAAACGGTTAGTGTAAATTGTTCCCACTCCAGAAAGAAACTTGAATTTTGCGCCGAATAGTGCCAAATGGTTAGGCAAATGGTTTGTGTAAATCGTTCGAAAAACCGTTTTGATCGACATGATTTTAAAATCAAAATTTTATATAGAAAGATTGGAAAGAGAGGAGACATAAACCTACCCTAGATCTTTCCAACCGTCACCTTATTTCTCTCAAACCTCAAGAGACTTTCCCATGCCTTTTCCCAACAAAAAATCTTTCTCCTTACTCTTAGTTTCCTTAGAATCAATCAAGGACAACTTCTTAGGGCAGATTTTTGAGCTAAAGCTACTCTGAGTGAGGTAAGTTCTTAGTTTTTTTGAGATTAATGAGTTTGTGGGGTGAGGTTAGCATGGGTTATGTGGGTTTTGGGTGAGAATGTAAAAATATGTTGGTTAAGGCATGTCTTGATGGTATTGAGAGAGAATTAGAATGTGAATTGAGCGAAATATGGGGATTTTGATGGATTAATTATAAGGTTGAATATTTATGTGAAATGCGTGTTAATGTTGTGTTTATGGTACAAATAATGTAGGTAACGTTGTGCGGGAACTGGATCGAAGTTGAGCCTTTAGCCGACTTCGTGGATCTAGACGTAAATGCACTGAATCCACACTTACCATTGTATGTCTTGGTTCTGTATGGTTAACTATATTGAACTGAAAATGAACATGTTTTAAAGGTTCGGGTAGAGTGTTGTTTAAATGGACTTGAATGACGTGCTTGTGTTGATGTGAACCCCAAATTCGTAAACCTTTTTTTTTATTATATACCGATTTTGGCAACCATTTTTTTCTTTTTAAAACATAATTTATGCGAGGGAGAGAGAGAAACTTGATAAATAGTTTTTCGAACACATTAACAAAGGCCATACACAAAACAAGAATTCGAGATTCG
>CANYCX011982543.1:0-10166 GCA_948193385.1 Breynia disticha f. nivosa | reverse complement strand
CCCTTGGATTCTGAGGTAAATGCCTTTTCACACTTACTCTTACAATGTTTGCTTTGATTGATTAATTGTAAGCTTTAAATGTCATACTTGATCATGTGATATCAAAAAAAGGTGTGCATGAAGGAATGATATGCTTGTATAAGGCTTATATGTGGAACTTTGAAAGTTGCTTGGTGATGATTAGTATGTGTTGAATGGGTGATAAATGTGTGGTTATGCATTTATAAAGATGTATGCTATGTTTTATGGGTTATATAATGTAAAGTGTGAAATGGTTTACATGTGAATAATGTTTGGATGACATGAATCATGCAAAGTGCTTATTTTAGATATGTGTATCGAAAGGCTTTTGGAAAATGGATTGCATTGCATTCATGTCATTTCATATGTACATGTTATGAGCATTATCGTTTGTTCATAAAAAGGGGGTTGTCCTAAATATGAATGATAAGGGGGTTGTGCCCAAATATGATTGAAAAGGGGTTTGTGCCCAAATGTAAAAGCAAAGGGGTTTGTGCCCAAATATGAAATAAAAGGGGTTTGTGCCCACACAAACGTAAAGAGGGGTTTTGTGCCAAAAAACGAAAGACTCCAGAGCATGCATTGTGTGTTTGCATTAGCATTTCATAAATGCATTCACTCATGTTTAGCATTGATTTTTATGTGAGAGAATTTGGAATGTTTAAAAGTATGAATGAATATATGTGTTATGAGATTAAGTGAGTACATTGTGTTATGAATGTAATCATGGATTGATTAGATTGATGTGTGAGTTATGGAAGGGATGAATGATGTATATGTTGATGTTTATGAATGTTGTTTTGATCTTGATTTAGTTTGTTAATCATGTGTTTAATGGTTAATTGTGATGATTTGTGTGTATAGGAGAGTTGTATGAGTGATTGGAAGGTTGTTTGGTAGGATAAGTGTTGTGGAAAAGGTGTATGTATGAAATATAACTCGAAAGTTGGGCAGAATGCTTCTGATCTGTGTTAACGTACGTCATAGGGGAGATTAATGTACGTTACATAGTCTAAACCTACATTAATATGAGTTAAACATACGTTATTCATAGCTGGACTTACTGGAAGAATAACGTGCGTTACCTAGGGTATAAACCTACATTATTTTTGTCCAGAACCCTAATTTTGGCCCGAATAATGTACTAATGCATATCTAAAGTATACAAATGATCTAGGATGAATTCCTTAACACATAAAACACTTGAATGGTTGAAATTAGCATCGCAACGGTGAGCCATAAGGGAATTTAGGTGTGAATGCGGCTTGTGTTCCATGAACACCCGCATTGGTCGAAGGTTCCCCTGCGCATTCAGCATAACAACTATAGGGATTCACTTACTGAGTATTTCTGTACTCACCTTTGTTTTGTTGTGTTAATGTGTGTAGAGCGACAGTAGCCGGTGGTGGGACACTCTTTTCGGTGACGCTAGGAGGTGTGATACTCGCGGATAGGTCGGATCTTAGAGGACATCATACATTTTTCTTTTTGTACATCTATACCTTACATAGTATAGATCATGGGCACATGCATTGTTTTTAAACCTTATACCATTTGCTTCTGCATACTTGATACTTGATTTGTATTTGGCATGGTTTAAATGAAATGCATGTTTGCCACTCTTTCACATATATATATATATATATATATTTATTTATTCTTTTGTGATTTAATCTATTTGATTTCAAAGAAAAAAAATATGGTGCGAAATTCATAATTTATTCGAAAATAAAACTAAGGATTTTGGGGTTCACAGATGAAATCCCCGACCTCACAGCGAATGTCCCCAAAAATGTCCAAAGAGAGCGTAGAGCGTATGTGTGGTCTACGCAGTAGCCTCCTCGTCTGTAATACACAAACACAACCACAGAAAACATGAGTACAAAAACTCTATAAGCGTATGTCCCTCTCATCACTTACCTAACCATATAAAGTCTAATACACTCGTTCATTTATTCTCACCGTTATCTCCAAAGTTACACTCTTGCTCTATATTCCCAATATTCTTCACTTCCTCTTAAGTTTTAAGATGTGTTTTCAAATGGTTAATTCGAGTTCTTTTATAGTGTTAATCTGGTCATACATGGTAAGTTTTAGGTCCCTAACTTATTTCGAATCATGTACTAACTCTAGGTTGTTGGAAGGTATGAATTTCTAGGTTAAACAGCGTTCTGGACCAAAATAACGTATGTTAACTCCATAGATAACGTACGTTATTCATTCTGGCAAATTTCAGCACCACTCATCTAAGAATAACGTTAATTTATCGTCATTTTATTGACGAAAAATATTCAGAATGTTACAAGATAAGTTGACCTATAGGTTTGTCAGTCGACTGATGGGTGCTGCAGGGCAGACCAGTCAATTGGGATAATGGTTCAGTCGACTGGAGGTTGAGACTTGGGAAGTTTGGAGATTGATGGAACACAAACTAGTCGACTAATGACAAAACCAGTCGATTGGAAGACACAAAATACTCGAGTGAAGTTCAGACCATTCAATTGGAGAAGTTGATAGTGGACAAAAGTTGACTTTAAAAAGTAACTTGAAGAGGTCCATATCAAAGACTAATAGGCAAAACTCACGACAACATATAAATATAGATGGGTATAGAAGAGAGGGGCTAATACAAACAATCTAAAGGATTCGCATTAGTCTCACAACCTCTTTGCAATCATTTCTCTTGTATTCTTGTATTTCAACTAGAATATCATTCTAGGTTGAAGTAGTATAGTTTGAGTGGTTTAATTTGAGCCAAAAATCAGATTGTTTGTAAGGTAGTTTAAGCCAAAAATCAAGTGTAACAAGAAAGCTTAGTGGATTGTTGTGAAAATTCTAAGTGAAAGCTTAGGTAGTGGAGTAGGTGTTGTTCACTGAACCACTCTAAATCATGTGTGCATCTTTTCTCTTTTCCTTCGCACTTTTACTTTGCAAAAAATTCTAAATTCCTGCCATTCTTACAACCTCTATTCAAACCTCCCCTTTTTAGAGGTTGATTCGACTCTACAAAAGATTCACCTCTACAAAAGATTCACCTCAAGGCAACCTTTACCATTCAAGCAAAACATTGTCCCTCAAACCTCAACGAAAACATGTAGCTTCAAACTCATTGGAAATGAGATTTTATGCGTTGTTGCTTTAGAAAACACAAAAAATTACTTGTATAATAGAAAATGATTCTCTTTTTTGTCCTCTCTATATCATTAGAAATAAAAAGATTGTTGCAACACATTGTAAAAAAAATTAAATTGAGATAGTAGAAAGAGTTTTACAAATCATATGGCCTTTTCTAATTGGAATTTGAATTAAACCAAAAAATTAAATTATTTTAAGAAAATATCTTTGAGTTGATTCAATTTTAATAAGATCTTCGTCAATAAAACACAAAAAATCGTTTAAAATTATGGAAATTGAGATTCCGTTTGTTTGACAGAAAATAATTTTCTTCAGAAAATATTTTCTATAAAAACTAATTTTTGAATATTATTTTCTTGAAACATATCTTTTGGTGTTCCACACTCAAAATTTAAAAATATAATAAAAAATATAATTTCATGTTTAGATAGGAAAATATTTTCTTTAGAAAGAGGTTAAGAATAATTATTATTTTTTGTTGATTTTTAAGTTATAATTGTGTTGACTTATTTTTTTGTTACCAAATGCTGAAAAATCAAAAATATGTTTTCACTCAAAATAAAATTCTTGTAAACAAATGGAGCCTAAGATGCATAAAGAGTAAAATAAAAGAGAAGAGATTAAAAAAACACATCTGGTAAATATGATTTTATGATTATTAAACGATTTTAATCTTAATAAAAATAACACTCTTGTTCTGTTTTGTCTGTTGCAACATAATCTATTTTAAAAATCTTCACTATGGTTCTTCTTCAAGTTTATACATTTTAAAATTAAATAAGATTTGCTTAAAATAGTTAGGAGAAGCCACTTTATTAGCATTTTTTTTTTGTTTATTTATGATATAATAAAAACTAAATAATAAATTTATTTTTTAAAAACTACTAAAAATAAAAAATGTTTTATATTAATTTTAGTATATATTAATTATTAAAATTTGTCTGAGCAAGACAGTTAATATTATTGAAAAAAATTAATTTGATTAATTTATTAAAATTTAAAAAAACACTATACATTGATAATTTCTACAATCTTTTTCAAATAAAATATAATTTTATATTATTACAACAAATACTTTAACAACGAATGCTCAAGGGCACACCGTAAAAGTTTTCACAACCAAACGGAATAAAACAACTGGAGGGACGAGTTGACATTAATTTCTACACGCTACTCCCCTGATTTCCCGATTAATTTCCATCATTTTTCCTTAAATATTAAATATCCTCCATCATCACCATCAATACTAATACAAAAAGTTCACTCCAACAACTATTTCACTACTGCCTTTTCAATCTCCGTAAGTTAACTATACTAAACCTTTCTCTGTTTGATTTTATCAGGGCTGCTGCGTTCGATATGTGATTAGTGTGAATTGAACTCATATGCATTTGTGTATATTTGGGAACTGGTGAACTGGGAATTGTGCGTATCTAGTTAGAGTTTTGTGGTTAGTGTTGATTTTGCTAACTGTTAAATGATGATTTCGGAATTTGATTCTGGGAATGGCGATCGTGGCGATGGGAATTCGAATAGTGGTCAGTTGTTGCGTGATATTGAGGATATAAGTAAAGCTCTTTACTTGCATAAGCCCCCACAAACGGCTTTGGTTTCGTCTACTTCACGGATGAGATCAAAGTCCGTTGACAGGCCACGTTTTAGTGAACCAAAATTGAATTTGAATCCAGTGTTGCATGATAAGTGTGTGTTGAATAAGGGTAAGAAGTTGTCGTCAGTTTGGGATTGGAAGAAGCCGCTGAAGGTGTTGGCCCACATTGGCTGTCACAAGTTTAGTATTTGTTTCTTTCTTCATGTGCACTCGATAGATGGGTTGCCGCCTAGTTTTAATGATTTTAGTTTGCGTGTGCATTGGAAGAGGAAGGATGAAATTTTGCAGACGGGTCCTTCAAAGGTTTTGGGTGGAATTGCTGAATTTGACGAGACTTTGATGCATAAATCCGCCATATATGGAAGTAGAAGTGGGAGTAACCATGCCGCAAAGTATGATGAAAAGCTTTTCTTGATATATACTACTGTAATTGGAGCTCCAGGTGGTGACATGGGGAAGCAGTGGGTTGATCTGACGAGGTTGTTGCCATTGAATTTGGAAGAATTGGATAGGGAGAAAAGCTTTGGTAAATGGACTACGTCCTTCAAGCTTTCTGGCAAGGCTAGGGGTGCTACTCTAAATATTAGCTTTGGTTACTCATTAATTGGGGATGGTTTACTTGAACCACGAAGTAATATGAATGCCAATGAGCTCGTAAACTTAGCATACTATAGATCAACCAATGTGGAGAAAAGACCTAGCCTTGATTTGACTGGCAATAATGCAATGCTTCGAGGAGTTGAGAATGCTCCTAACAATTTAAATAGTTGGTCTTCTGTGGGTACTCAAATTGCAGATATGAAGATTTGTGATGATGATGTTTCATCCAACCCAACTTTTGAGCTGTCCAAGTCAATTAATTTTCTGTGTCAGAAATTCAATGAAGTGAGACTTCAGAGTTCAGAGGAGCTTGGGACACCATATGAAAATGCAGACCCTCTCAAAACCACGCTTGATTTAGAGTTTGATTCTGAAACGACTGGTAGTGGGAATGAGAATGATAGTATTGATTTCACTGTCATTGATAAAGGGATAGAAATTATTGATTTCCAACAAATGGAATTAGATCATTGGGTTGTTCAAACTGAGGATAGTTCTGCAATTGAAACTATTGATGATGTGAATGACATTATTATTGATGAAGATGTAACTTATGATGAGAAAAAGACTTTAAATTCAGAGAACACTTCTGAAACCTACATCGATAAAGTCTTGGTAGATGAATATAAACACGAAGAGAACACTGTTGACAAAATAGAAGTTAAAGCGAATGAGATGGAATCAGCTTTTCATAGATTTTTGGCTTCAGAATATACTGAGTTTGAAATTCCTTGGGATATGAGTGAATTTTTTCAGCAAGAAAATTTCATAGACACTAACTCAGATTGCAGATCTAATAAACTGAGGAAGAGATCACATAGTTTCGATGATGTAACTGAATCTATAGCGCGTGATTTTGTAAGACTGTTGGATAGTGCGCATAGTCCATTTGGTCCAAGTTCAGACGGTGATATTGAATCTCCCAGGGAGCGGCTGTTACGAGACTTTGAGAAAGAGTTCCTTGATTCTGGAGAATTCTTTGCTGATTATGATGCAGGAAAGCATGAAGAATTTCATTTCACTGGACCTAGTAGGTCCAGCTGTGAGGAACTTTCAGATGATTTTCATTTATCTTTAGCTATTCAAGTTGAGGAAGAGCAGCAGCGGCCAACTTCCTTGCGTAGCAGAAGGAAGGCTGAGATTATTGAAGAATTGGAAACTGAAACCTTAATGAGAGAATGGGGCTTAAATGAGAAAGCATTCTTGAGTTCCCCACATTATTGTTCTGATGGCTTTGGGAGTCCTGTTGAGGTTTTTCCCAGCGATCAAGTTGAATTACCTCCTCTTGGAGATGGCTTTGGATCCTTTGTGCTGACAAAGCATGGAGGCTGTTTGCGGTCCATGAATTCTTCACTTTTTAAAGACTCTAAAAGCAATGGGCACTTAATCATGCAAGTTTCTCATCCTGTTGTGCTACCTGTGGAATTGGGCTCTGACATTATGGAGATCCTACAGCATTTGGCTTTAGTTGGAAGTGACCAACTATCCCTGAAGTTAAGCGAGTTGATGCCTCTGGAGGATATCACTGGGAAAACTTTACAACAAATATCAAATGATGCCACAGTTGAAGCCATGGTGCCTAACAGGTTAGTTTCTTTTCTAGCCGTTTATTTTGTATTCTGATGATGTTCTTTCATTTGTTTCTGCGTGTTAATTACCGCTTTATGAAATCTTTAACTCACTGTATGGATTTGTAACTTGTATTTGCTGTCACAGACAGGGCCTTTTTTATAACAAATCATTGTTTGGACAAAATACAGTTGCTGAGGCAACGAAAGACTGGGCATACTACTCTACTTGGTTCTTTAGTAACATGAAATCGAGCACATTTGATACGGAGATAGATTTGGGTTATGTATGTCCTGAAAATCTTTCTTCTTTAATGCTCAATAAGATTCAAGGCATTTCAATTGAAGGGTTGAGAATTCAATCTGGTTTGTCTGATGAAAAAGCACCATCAAGCATCAGTCCAGAAAATATTGGAAACATTTTATTTTTTGAAGGGAAGAATGCGTATCTTCACGAGCTTCTCAGTTCAGAAGGCGAAACAGGAATGCAGCTATATGATCACAGAGACAGTGGTAAATATGTTACTGAATTATTGGGCCTCTCGCTGATTCTGGAGGAATGGCTAACGTGTGATGCGGGTTTTATTGGCGATGAGGATCATCTTAGTAGTCATTCAATAGCAGCCCTTGCAGCTCATCGTGCTAAATGTATCAACTCTGTGGATGGTAAAGTGATTAGAGATGTTGAAATGGAGCATTCAACAAATAAAAACGAGGGCTTGCTGGCGAGCAACATTACAATAGCTGTCAGAGTGCTACATAGGGATCCTCTTCGAAATTATGAGGCAGTTGGTGCTCCAATGCTTGCTCTTATGCAAGTGGAGAGGGCACATTTCTATCCTAAGCCTGTGCTGAATAGCACGGTGGTAGGATGCAATCAACAATATGGCAATGTGGAAGAGGAGATGAATAATGACGCTAGAAAGGAGGAAATGAAAGAAGAAAGTTCTGTTTGGTTTAAAATCATGGAATTCAACCTATCAGGTCTGAATATGGAGCCTGGGCGGATTCCGAGATGGTGTACCAAAGCACAGCAACAGTGTGGAACTCGCTGGTTGGTTGCCAATGGGATGTCAAAGTCCGACAAGAATCCGTTCTCTAGGTCCAAGGCCATTGTAGTATCATACCCACAAATGATTAAAATGGTGAAGAATCGTGATACCTTGTGGAGTTTAAGCTCTCGCTTGAATGATGCGGAAACAAAATGGAACGAATTAGCCGGATTTACTTCACGTACACGAAATCCTGATGTCATTTTTCCCTAACGAAAGCATGGGAATTATGGCTGATCTCGTTTATGGTTCTAGTCAGGTACATGTTTCCTTTAGTAATCAATTCCATACTATATAATTTGGTCTCTCTTACACACTGAATTTGTACAGCATTAGGGACCGGTTGAAACTAGTGAGATCCGGTTTGTTTCTAATGTTTTTCTCTTATTGAATCAGTCAATTCATGAGATGCTGATTGAATAAAGAGTATACGGCTGCATTATTTTATTATTTTAATTCCAATTTGCTCGAGGGTTTTTAGTTATACTTTTTGTTTTGTCAGAAATTACATATCTGCGTAATGCAGCGGATGCTTTATATTATAGTAATACTAAATTTATTAATTTAAATTATAATATATTTTTTTAAGTTATTTTATACAAAAGATAATACTGATAAACATATTTAAAACAATCATAATCATGTTCATTAGAATTATTTTGTGAAAAAATGCATAAAATAAATATGACTAAAAATTTATATTTTGTCTTACGAAAATTAATTAAAAGGTCATGCTTTAAAACACAATTAATATTAACTCATCACTTATTTTTTATAAAAATGTATCACCAAATTTAAATCTAAAATAAAAGATAAAAAATAATATATAAAAATATAAAATGGTTTTTTTTTCACATGTATCATAATAGTAGCAATAGAAAATTCAATTATTATATGTTTTATCAATAATTTTTCTAACCATTCAAGAAAAATAATTGTGTGTATTAGTTAAAAATATTAAATATTTTTTAATTATAGATCAAAATAATAAAAATAATTGTTTTATCTTGTTTAATTATTTCTAACTCGCTGAGGTTATATATATTATTATGATTTTAATACAATAAAGTCTCTTATATATAACAAATTTATAATAAAATTGAAATATTAGACTTGCGCATGGATCTATGTAACTATTAATTGACTTAAAATATTATTATTAATGTAAAATATTATAATAAATTTTTAAGAAATGTGTGGTAAAATTATTAATATATGAATTAAAAATTATGTGAGATACTATATGTCGTATTATGTACAATGTATGTCGTAATACGTGTACATATATGGACACAAATATTTAATTAAATTAAATTTAGATTGACCGGTAAATATATTTATCACAAATTCAGATGTTCTACCTATGAATCTCTAATGTTAAATAATTACTTTACCTATACATATGTGTATATTGAATGAAAATGCAACTTATGTGAAATACACACTTTTCAAAGAGTATGACGAACATTTAATTTATGAAAAATATTTTAATTATATTTTCTTATATAACTTGTCAAATAAGAATATATTAATAAATAAAATAATATTTAATTTATATTTTTTTGTCATATTTATTAATAATATATAAAAAATAAGGATTTAAAAATTATAACATACAATGTGAGTATTTTTTAAAATTAATAATTTTTCACCTCTCAATCATATTAACTTTCTAAAAATTTATTTTTGCAAAAGAAAATAGAAAAGGAGACGTAAAAATTTTGATACATATATTATAAGGTAATGTTTGTTAAATTAATGTATATAGGATAAAGATGAGATAATTTTGGATCAAGATAGAAAATGCTTAAGATAAAGTTAGAATGCATTACAAAAATATGTTTCAAGTATTTGTTAATGTTGTTAGGATTGAAAGAGTAAAAAAAGCAAGACATCACTTGTATTGACTTATTGTCAATATAAGCTTATTAGCAAAAGTTGATTACAAATTGTATATTGTTTGTAATAATAGTAAAATATTAAATAGTAGTGTAATTTTAAAATTGTAGTCCATAATATTATATTGACAAATTCAAGCTGTTTCCATTCAACTCAAGATGGTATTCCTTGGTTGGTTAGAAAACAATATATCTTTCTGTAAGTTATTTTATAGAAAAAAAAATTCAATGAAATATTTAAAATATAAAAATGTATACAAATATTTTAAGTAAATAAATCAGT
>CANYCX011981820.1:0-13403 GCA_948193385.1 Breynia disticha f. nivosa | reverse complement strand
TACCATGGCTAAGGTTCATTACCTGGGATGGTAATGAACGTTACCAAGGCCCAGACTGCACTACTTGGTGATTTTCGACTCCTTTCGATTCCCGATTCGCGTATACTTCTATATACACGTTCTCCAACCTGAATAACCACTTCTTCAACTAAATCAACACTCATTAACATCAATTCTAGCATCATTCACATAATTAAATTCATCCTCTTTAAAAGCTCTTAATCTTAACATTATTCTCTTGATTTGGCTAGACGAATTTTTGGGGCGTTACAAATAAGCAATCATATACTTAATATCAACAAGATATCAACAAAATATCAATAAAGCATAAAGCCAAAGAGCATACCAAATCATCTCACAATATGAACATCATCATGCCATATCTCAATCAATTCATGCTCATATTAAATCACTCAGGTAAGAATCAAATCAAGTTTATAAGTTCAATAGAACATAATTATGAGTCATTAATTCTTATCTTTAAGCTTTTAAGCGTTTTAATATTCATTTCCCTTATTAAATTAACTTACCAAGTGTATAACCACTTATCATCCTAATAGTAAGCATAACATACTTACTTGGAAATCCCTTGTATATCCCTTACCTCGACTATTTTATGAAGTTGGCGTCCGGCGCGAGCTTCATTCCGAATCACGTCTAGATCCTCCTAGACAATACACTCATAAAGTAATTGTTAATTACTTATTCCTTTAATCATTTCATAATTGAAATCATTGACCACATTCCTTCATATTCAATTTTAACCCTCAGAACATCAATCTCAGCAAAATCAAACTTCCACATATAGTCATACCTAAGCAAAAAGCTTACCTTAGTTAAACTTAGGATTGATTTCTTGCAAGAATTAGGTTTTCTTCTTGCCAAATTAAGTTGCTGGAAAGATTCTAGGTCTCAATTCAATTCTATTTTGGTGAATGAATGGTTAAGAAACAGAGCTGTTTGATTAAGTCCTAGTAGACACGACCTAAGGCACAGGTCATGTTGAGGGTCGTGTCGTGAATTCTCAGCACATGCTTCTATTCAGTTGTGTATGATCTCGTTCTGAAATAAATTCAACACGAAGGTGTGCTAAATTCTCAGGATGAGCACGAGGCCGTGCTAATCCTCAAGTATGAGCACGAGGGCGTGCTCATTCTCGTGTTCTCTGTTGTTTTTCTCAAAATTTACCTAAATCGCTCTGATTCGATCCCGTTTTAAGGTATGTTTGATTTCTGTTAATTCATATAATTTCTAGGATGTTACATTAATTTTTTTATTATAGTATATATTTTTATAATTTATTTTTTAATTTATCACTTTCTTAAACTTAAAATTTTCATTTTTTTAAATCCACTGACGCTATTAATTACTTCAATTAACTTCTAAATATATTAAAAATAAATTTTATTTGTTGAAAATTTTTAAAATAAAATGAGAATTTTACATAATTATAAGACCTAATTAATAATATTTATAATAAATTGAAAAGATAATTAAAATAACTAATAATATAAGTGAGTGCTTTCTAAAAAATATATAATTTTTAATTAAAAAATAAAATTAAAAATAAATTATAAAAATATATATTATAATTAAAAATTTAGTGCATATATAATAATTCTTAATAAATAAATAGCTTTTGTTCACTATCATTATGCTAAAATAATAATTTACATGATTTTTGAGAATGAAAAAAAAAAGTTCTATGTTTTTAATGGCTAAAATAAAGATCCAACCTAAACCTTAATACTCATAGTATGTAGTTTAATTTGAAAATATATTTTATTTATTTATATTTAAGTTTCAAAAATGATTTGTTATATTAAATATTTGTGCTAAAAATAATTCATTTCATGTTTATTAAAATAATTTTTACGTCTTTCTAATCTCAATACCGGCTGATATATAGTTTATTAGAAATGATTTTTATAGATAATGAAGGGATATCTCAACATAGTCACAATTAACATAACTGATAAAGTAAATTGCGTAAATATAAATACTAACTTGGTTAGCAGCTGAATTTGTGAGATACCTTGAAATATGATGTTGACGACTGCCTCCAACTATAACCCTCGCATTGAGGAGGAAGTTAATGCATACAACTCATTCTACCATGTTTTTGCAATCTCTATTGAATGATCCATGAGAAAACACTTAGTCTTCTATGGTGAGAAGACGAAAGGAGAAGAGTGTTTTTCATTCTGTATGTTTTTCTCTGAAAAAAAATATAACATCTGTTCAAAATGAATAAGAAAACTATGGTACTCTCAATATGATCTCATGAAAGCCCAATCATTTTCAATTGTAATGTTTCACTGAGAAGCATTTAATAGGCATGTCAAATGTACTTTGATTTTTTAACCATGATAATATTTTCAAAGTAGTACTTCCTCTTCCACTATTGGTACTCTACACTGAAGATCATCAATTGTCCAACATGTCCCTTTCTTGACGTGTCAATCAGAGGCGTACTTAGTGAACATATTAAGTCAATTGTCTAACTTCCATGCTTCTTCTCAGTGTTAAGGGTCTTAAGGATGGGTTGCACAAAGAATGATTAATATGTGACACCTGAGTTCAACTATCATCTCATGTTGTTATAATGTTTCCTATAAGATAATAATCGAACACGGACATCATTTGATTTTTAAAAAGAAAATAAATAGACGTAAATTTATAAGATGAAAACATATAAATACATTCATTTAGAAAATATATCTTTACAATGGTCGAGAAGGACTATTTCCAACATATACCAAGGTACAAAATTTTGTTTTGGTTACAAGAGAAAAGAAATCGATTCGGTTCCTTTTCGCTTATAACCATATACAAAATACAGGCACTATTTGAAAATTTATACAAGTCTCTGTGCACAGCCCACCTTGGTTTCTCGAACACAACATTCGAAGTCTGAACAGGCAGTTCTAATCCTTCATGTAGCAAAATAGATCTCCCTCAAGTTCCTGCCCACACGGCAGGCATAAAACGTAGTGAATCGCGAGACTCAGCAAACAACACTTACCAAATGCACAATATTCCATTTTACAAAAAATAAAAATATAACACTTCACGAAAACAGCACATTATAAGCAATTTCACATCGCTAAATAACCACCATACAGTTATATACTCAAACAAATAACATACATGCAAATCACCATAAGCAAACAATTTTAAAAATCCAGAAAACAGCAATCCACGCGAGATCAGCCATAACTACACGTGGTAGTGGCCGAGTACGCGTTGTCGCCGCCACCACGCGTAATCTTGGTTCAAATAAACGAGTGATCAGGGCCAAAGTATGCATGGTCACAACGACTGCGAGTACTTTGGTACCACCACATTTGGATCTCCGGTGTCCTGTGTAAAAACTTCACAAACATGCCAAACCAATTTCCTACCCTTTCCCTAACATCACATACCATTCTTAACCCAATTCTCAACTAACAATATTCATTTAATTACACATGTAATCACATACAATTAATTCCAATCCACTTAATCATGCACCATCAATCCACACTCGGCAAGCCTAATCCATTTCCACCTAAAATTCCTATGTGAATCATATAAAACATAAAACATAATACCCAATAGGCACAAATACATTCATGTCATGCTTCACAACCCTATTTAGCACACTATTCATTATTTAAGATATGGCATCATTTCTTCCCTAATAATACAATCGAGTTCATCATTTAAACATATAATCACTCGGTTACATACACATGGTTTTCATGGTTATGAATGAATGCTCTCTAATGCATTCTAATGTAACCTCTCATGATCTTAGACTCTGATTTTCAATTATGCCCTTACTTGGGCATTTCTTTTGATGTTTGCAAGTAGGACTCGTCGGCCGGGAGTATGTGGTTATATTAACTATGGACCATAGATTTTTACGCCCTTACTTGGCCTGATAACGCCCTTAATTGGCTGGCACACTCGAACACTAAAAAGTGAACCGAGTTTTCTACTGTGTTGCGGTAACATATGTTTTATATACTAATGCCATTAAGCTCCCAAGAGCCATAACCACTCCCTCAAATCTGTTGCTCACTAAGAGCTACCATTTATACTCAATCTTTCCACTAAGTGCTCATATGCATGAATGTCATGATGATACTCTTATGATGAAAACATATATCAATGTCCTTCCCAAATCATGTCATCTCCAACATGAGTTCACTAAGCATTAACATAACTAATAACATGAACATACACTTATTCTTTCACAAATATCAAGTCATGTATCAACATACATTCCAAATCCAAACAAATCACAACAATTCTATATCCACTATCACATATCATCATCAATCATTTCCAATATCAACTTTTACAACACAAAACATACAACCAAGGAATATTGCATTCATGTTGCTTACCTGGCAAGCAACTCCTAACTCTCTGGCCTTGAACCTCCTTCTCCGGGGTTTTGACCTCCTATTACACAATTCATAAATTTTCATTAATTATTTATGTATGAGCTTATGCAAATCGATAAATTAACAATGGTCTTAGGTTATGTGATTGATGTTCCCATTTAGCTATATTCCCTCTTCCTCTCATTATTAACTCTCCCAACTACCTTAACTTAATTTCTTTCCTCTTCTCTTCACCAACCACATTTAATGTTCCTAATGACTTACTTTAAGTATGTTTTCTATTTCTTACCCTTCACACTTCATTAAACCTAACTTCCTACACTCTTCCCTTTAAAACCCTACACCATTCTCCTATCCATAATCCTTTTTCTCAAATCAATTACGACCCAATTCAATTGGCGGTCCAAATACCCTCATTTGGGCCCAAAGATTCTTACCTAAACAACAGAACGCGAAATCGAACCTAGGGTTAAGAAACCCAATCCCGTCATTATTCACCACTGATGTTCAAACCTCGATTTCAGCCACCTAAAACAAGTTTAAACACCGAAAATGGTTACCAACGGATAGTACATATATTAAGCTTTTCAACGAGCCATTATTTGCTCAAATTGGAGCTTAAATGAATGAAATTTAAGGCCAAAAACTATGGTTAAAGGATAAAAACGGGATTCAATAAATCTTACTAGAAATTCTTACCAAAATTCGATCCTCATTCGATTCCACAACTCCTGGACACTAGGGTTTCACGAGGAACAACGTTTCTTAAGGTTTCCGAGCTTTAGAGAGAGATGGTAAGGAAGAGAGAAAGTGTTTTTGGTAAAGTGTAGAGAGAGGAACAAAAATTACATATGTTCGGTTTTGGACGGTTTTGCCCTCGATCAGTAATGACTCACCATTCCGTAATTTTCTCTTTCCTGATAACCCTTAACACTTCCAAATTTTTATTTTTTGCCTTGTCTCAACCCCTTCACTAATTATTTATTTAAATTATTTTGCGAAAAATTTATGTACATTTTCAATATACTTAAGTAAATCCGTTAATTATCATTATTTTTAGGATGTTACAGATTATCCATCACACTTGGTCTTATATTAAAGAATCAAGATCATTAGATTATAACCCTCATCCCATTAGTTCAATGATAAATGCTCTATTGCACATATTTAATAAAATAAAATGTTGATGTTTGATATGCATTTCGAGCATTTATCATTAGCAATAATTTATTTATCCCTTGTTTTACCTTTTGTAGGTTCAAAAATATCTCCGTACAATTTTTGGATAAAATCATGGTAAAACAGAACAAAAGCGGATTCAAATAAGCACTTATGACCAACTACACTGTCAATTACATAGGCAAAGGCAAAAATCTATACTGTCATTTAGTGTTTGTGTGTTATTCCAACATACTACAAAGGCAAAAGAATGTCTACACTAGCATAGAAAAAATATTACATTATTAGTAAAATATCAGTGTAGACTACAATAACAACTACACTAACATAGGCTAAATTCTACACTGACTTCAAAATGTCAATGTAGGCTACACTAACAACTACACGGATAGAAGTCAAATTCTACAATGACAATAAAATTGAAGCTCATATGTATTGATATTTCTTCGAACAAATATTCAATATTAAATTACATATCTAGCAGATTATATAAATCACATAGAATTTATGTTTTCAAACTTCATGTATTTAATATTATTTTGAACCAATCTTAAATATTAAATTTGCATACCTTGAAAATTTCATAAATCACTTAGATTTATATTTTCACTAATGCAATCTGGATTTTTACTATTTTAGTGATACATAATCATTTATTGACTATAATTGCTTACAATTAATTTTAGATTTATACTAACACATTGTATTTCTAAATTCAAAAATATATTTTGATATATAGTGATATCAATAAAACATGTCAGAAAAAATAAACAATTTTTAGGAAACAAATTCTTGCAAAATTTTTACTGCAAATACATTCTTTTTCTTTTAGACAAATTCTTAATTAATAATAATTAAGAAAAAAATATTTTTGAATATAAAAAAATTACAAAAATTATAATAAAATCATAAATAATTAAAATATAAAAATGTGGTGGTCAGAGCATTGGCGACGCACTGATAATATGACAGAGAGTGGAAACCAATCACAGTTGAGAGCATGATTTATAGTATCATACTCACTACAACGTCGCGACACATGTAGGGCATGGTTAGCCCAAGGTCCAACCTGATTTGGTCAGGTGTTTGCTTTAGTTTACGATCATCTTTGGTTCAGTTTAAATCCAACCCAAAGTCAAATTTTTGACTTTCAAAAGTTTCAACCAATAACATTACACTACGTAGCCCTTTCTATTGGACCAATGGTGGTAAACATTAAGATCCTCATTGTGCTTTGATAATGTGAGAAATAATAAAATTGATAAGGATTAATCTTAGGATTGTCAAAGTGTTTAAAATCATAACAGAGTGTTAGAGAAGTCAAATTGGAACTTTGAGCTTAATTGAACAAAAGCTAAAAGTTAACATTTTACTTGAGTAAAATTAATTCTACTTGAGTAAAATCTGTATGTAGAAAAAACCAATCGACTGGTTAAAGTGTCAGCTGACTAATACAACTATGCAGGTCAAAATAATAAGAGCGACAGCTATACGGGGACCACAACCCAAACTAATCAACTAGTTTGAAAACTAGTCGACTAGTAGTGACCCCAAAAGCAATAAATGGATAGAAACTCTTCAAAGTGACGTCAAGAATCAAGGACCACTTTTGGAAGAATTCAAAATTCAAATTGAGGCACAGGTAAATCGACTAGTAACTTTTTCAGTCAACTAAAAGTGATTTGTAGGGCAAACCAGTCGATTATACATCGAGGTCTGTTATGTCTGGAAGGCGCCACTAGTCGATTAGAGGAAAAATTAGTCGACTAGAGCAATCTATTTACTTAAGTAAGAATTAAATCAATCGAATAAAGCAGTCTATTTACTCGAGTAAGAATTAAACCAGTAGAATAGTAGAGTTGACAGTGGTAAAAATCACTTGTTCAAGTTGG
The DNA here is from genome assembly GCA_948193385.1 of Breynia disticha f. nivosa. Classification (NCBI taxonomy): domain Eukaryota; kingdom Viridiplantae; phylum Streptophyta; class Magnoliopsida; order Malpighiales; family Phyllanthaceae; genus Breynia; species Breynia disticha. Next base: position 5,938 of record CANYCX011981820.1, on the reverse strand, counting down.
TTCCAAAAGTAGCCAAAGTGTGCCTAACAGCTACATTTTCCAGAGAAATTAGATAAAGCCACTCTAGCTTCAGAAACACAAGAAGACAAGCACTCTAAAATTCTCAAACATCAAATCACTTCATCTTTCAAAGATCAAAGCTTGTTTTCTCAAATTATACAAGTAGATTAGAGTTCTTCATTTTTATTCAAACTAGTTGCACATCTTATACTCATTTGTTAGTGCTTATTTCTCATTCACTATAAGTGATAGTGAGGCAGGATTTGAGCCAAAAATCAAATCAAAATTTTAAGGCAGGATTTAAGTGTGTAATAAGTTCTCACTTTGTAAGGTTGCTTGAGATAGAATTTAAGTGTGTAATAAGTTCTCACTTAGCTTTGAAAAGTGACAATAGTGAAGAGGTTAAAAAAATCCTAAGTGAGTGTAACGCCCCAGAAATTAGTCCAAATTAGTTTGAAAATAATGATGTTGATTTGAAATGAAAAAAGGTGTATGTGTTATTTGATTCCTTATAAGTGCAAAGAAAGTTATATGAGTTGCGATCGTAGTCCAAGTAACGAATGTGCATATTCTTAGATGCAAAGGTGATGAATGAGGTGGGCTATTTTTGGGTGTTGAATAAAGCATAATCCAATGAAAAACTATGTTTAAAGTATGTATAATGATGTTAGAATGTGATAGGGAAGTATGAGCATAAGTGTTGCGGGAGTTAGGTTAAGAGATTGGGAAAGTTGAAAGGTTGAACAATGTGTAAGATGATGCTTAATGTGGTTGAGTTTGATCTTGATATATGTGTTAATTCAATGTTAATTGATGTTAATTAAGTGGATATGATGTTATTTTTAAGTTGTAAACGTGTATGTATAAGTATATGTGTGTCGGGGGTCGAAAAAGGCTCAAAATGGGGAAAACTGTGCTGTCAGAAGGGGAATAACGTTCATTAACCCCTAAGTAACGCGTTCTATGATTGTGCAGAGATGAATAACGTGACTTACCTCAAGAATAATGAATGTTATTCATCCCTGATTGCCCAAAAATCTGCAGGTTGCGTAATGAACATTACTTAGAGTGTAATGAACGTTATCGAGGGTCTGGACAGGTCATTAAAAGTCCGAAAGCAGCCACAAACGGGGGAAAAACACCCCACAACCTCCCAAACTCTCTCCCACCAACCATACACCAATTCTAAGCCTTCCTAAACATCGAACCTACCAACAAATGTTGAGATGTCATCAATGAAACACCGAATCGAGGCCCGAATCCATCCGTTCTTACCCTAGGGTTAAAAGCTACGGGAAGGTAAGAATCTCTTGATTCATAACTGAAAGGTGGGTAAAAATGTGTAAATTTGTTAGGGTTTTAATGGGTTTTTGTTGTAGTTAATGATTCCATAAACCATTTGCCTAAAAACATAAGATTTTGTGAGATTCAAAGAATTATGATTTTGGGTGATTTTTGGGAAATTCGGGAAAATGGTGAGGAATGATGAAATATGGTATGTTAGTTGTTAAACTATAGTAAATGGGTTATAATGTGTGTAGGAAACAATAAACGGAATTCAAATCGGAGATTTAGGACCAAATCGGGGCGCAGAAGCGCGAGGTAAGTGCTTAAGCCAGTTACTTGCTACGTTTTGTTTATTAATGGTTATTCTTGATGGTATGATGATCCTTAGTGCATTTTGAAAATGAATTGAGGCTTGAAAAGTACATAATTGCGTGTCATGTGATGTAGAGGCTTACTAACGAAAGTGCTTTTGCTTGTATGGTTGTTCGATGATGATGCCAAGTGATGATATGAACATGTTGTTTGAAATGGGTTCTTAGGAACCACAATTGTAAATATTAATCGTGTGACAACGTGAAATTAGATGTGAAAGGCTTATGCCTTATATGTACTCCCTTTGGAAAATGTGTGAATTGGATATTGTGAGATATCGGTTGATTATATGTGTTAAGCTTATAATTAAGTAAGAGTTAATAGGAGAATGTATGATATATATTTAGCTTGTGTGTGAATATGGCCTAAGGGCGCATTATGATTTGTAAGCTAATATGAGCATGTACATGTTATATGTGAGATTGATTTAACTGAGGTGATGAATTCACGTTTCATTGGCATATGCATAAGATGAGTGTTCCTTATTGATCTATGATGAACTCCTTGCAAGTTACAAAGTGTATATTGATGATGCCTGAGTGGCCGTTATGGAAATATTGTGATTTGAGATACTGTTGTGGAACATTCATGAGCATATAAGTTGTGAAAATTTGAGATGGATTGCATAGATTTGCATTCATACATACCACGAGTGTGTTGGCATGAGCACGTTGTATGTTCATGAATTATGAAATGAGAGGTAATTGTGCCCAAATAAATGCACGGAAGATGACTGTATTCTCTCTTCAATGAAAAGTAAAAAGAGGGGTAATTGTGCCCATATGCGCAAGATAGTGAGTAGACTCTCACTTTGTATGAGGGGTAATTGTGCCCAAAGTAGAAGGGATCGAGTGGACTCTCTCCCTAGCTCGTTAAGGCTCCAAAGCATCATTTGTGTATGGAAAATGCATAAGCATTTCATTAGCATTCATTGCACATCCATATGATTGAAATGTATGGAAAATGGAATGTGTATGAGTTGGCCTTGAGAGGCATACATTTATGATTAATTGATACGAATTCTTATATGCGTGTGAATGATTGTACTTTGTACAAGATGTGAATATTGTGGTATGAATTATATGGATGAGTTGATCCTTATATGATTATGTTGTTGTGAATCATACTCAATGACTTGTGAGTGAATGATGTGCACTTTTGAATGAACCAGTGACGTGGTTTACGTTGTCTTGCCTTATATGTTATATGAGGAATTATATGCATGTTGATTGTGAATTATGTGTTCTGGTTTGACTATGAAGGTTGTGCGGATTCTGTAAGTGTAAAACAAGTTAATAAGAGGTTTAAGATATTAAGTTGATATGTGCTTATGTGCGGATAAATGCTTGTATGTACATGGATAGATTGATATGGAATTGATGACACATTGTGTTTATGTTTTGGTAAGGAATTGGGTGCACATTATTTTGAATGATTTTCCATTTATAGATGCCACGTGTGAGTTCATGGATGTGTTAAGATAAATGGTTAATTATGGTTTAATTGGCACATGTTTGGCTTGTATGGAATGCTTGATAAGTGTATTGGTATGGCTAAAACAATTGGATAATAAGTAGGCATGGATTGAACTTGAGTTGAATTGTATGGAGGCTGCAGTGAACAGTAACGTTCATTAGGCTGGAGGTAATGAACGTTACCATACCTTAATGAACGTTACTACCTTATGTAATGAACGTTATGGGGCTTAATGAACATTATTACTTTGGTAATGAACGTTAACCTAGGCAGATTTCACCTTCTTCATACTGCCTTGAATAATGAACGTTACCACAGGTGTAATGAACGTTATTCTGGGACAGTAAGTCCTAAATGGACCGAAATAACATCCTAAGTCATACCTAATGAACCTTAGTGTTGTAAGATGGTTTCCTAATGATTAAGAACACGTAAATCGATATCAATAACACTATTGTGATTGTTATACATGATTGCGTTGGAATGGTCGATTCCTAATTGTATGAATGAACTGGAATTTGGTTGAGATTTAACCTGGGAATTTACTTGACCTTGTTGAAATGATTTGTACAATCTGACCGCCAGGATAGAACGGCTGGGGAACGGACTATGTGGCCAATTTCCTTGTTCTTCTTTCCGTTGCCGGCTTGTAAAAGATCACCAAATGAATGTGTTGAGCTGTTTGTATGATATGCGAATTAATACACCTAAACTATAGTGAAATTGGAGGAGGTTAGGCCAGCGAGGCCGTAGGTTCCCCTGCGCATGCAGCTTAATAGCCAGTGAGGATCGCTTACTGAGTATTTTAAATACTCACCTTCTATTTTGTTGTTAATTATGTGCAGATTAACAAGTACCAGAGACGGGACGACGTGATCGGCGAAGCTAGCGGTGCGATACTGAAGGTCGAGCTCCCAGTGGTTTAAATATTGTGAATGCTTGTGCATGTTTTGTATCTATACCCATTTTAGTATAGATGAGATTTATAAGTGGTCATTATTAAATGATTTTCCTAGTTTCCGCATTTTAAACTTTGATGAACAAATGATTTGTATTAATGCATCGAAAACTATTCTTCTACTTCTCTCTCTCCTATGCAACTTGTTTGGCTGAATGTTCTAAAAATGAAAAAAAAATATAGTGTGTTTTTCAGCCTTTACTTAAAAATGAACTTTTCGAAAATTGGCGTCACAAAACGACCGAAGAAAATCGGAGAAATCTGGAATTAAATAGTACGTGCGGTGGACAAGGAAGTACGCATGGTCACTACCACCACGCGTACTCCCATTCCACCACGCGTGGCGTGCTGTTTTTTGGAAAAAAATATAACATTCGATTGATTAAGCAGTTAAGTTCACTTTTACATTTGCAAACCAAAATCTTGCAGATGAAAACCATCAAGGCAGCAGATAAGAAGGGGAAACTGAGCAAGGAAGTAATTTTAAGCTGATTTCTTTCAAGAATCCAAGTTTAGGTAAGATGAAAGTTAGTTTGGAAGATTGATTTACGATTGATTGTAAGTTGATGGTGGTTGTTTTTCTGAATATATAGTAGTTTAAGATGACTTTCTTATAGGAAATTACTGAATATGAACTGATTATTACTATTGAGAAGGTTGGAAATGAGTTAGAGATTGGTTAGGATGAGTTTATGTAGGAAAAGTGATGGAAAAGAGGTATAACTTAAGGTTTATGTTAGGTTGACAAATGGTTGACATTGAACTAGAATTCTTGTTGAATTCTTATATGTTGAATGGAATTAAGCTGAAATCAATGTATGAATGATTATTTTTGTACCGGAGGATCTGTACGACTGTTGAGAGAAGTTTGAATCGGGGGCTATTTGTTGATTTTAGCTTGATTTAGAGGTAACTGTTCTTACGCTTACTAAATTGAATCGTAATTGAATTGAAATTTTGTTGATTAAGCAAAATTAAGATAGTTGCCTATAATGAAATGTTGATTTGTTAGACGACTTATAGTGAATTTGAGATGTTTAGTTTATGATTGTACTGGTATGTTTTAATCGAAATGAATTGTTTACCTATGTGGTGTGTTTTGATTGAAATGATAATATACTTTTGTGGTGTTGTTTATCGTACGAGTTTGATATGTTATCTTTAATTTACCTGTGTGGTGTTCTGTGCTCTGTGTGCACTATACCAGTGTGGATTTGTGCTGCTCTGTGTGAGCTGTGCTGTGTGCGAGGTTTATGAATGATTTTCATATTGATTTCATTCATACATTTACATATCATATATTGTGTGACACGAGCCTTTGTGGAATGCCTATGTGGCGAATATTATGTATCCTGTGTGGATTTTCCTTTGTGGGTTTATAGATTGAGCTGTGTGCGGTCTGAAACCTCTCATGTGTGGTACAGATGTGTTGTTTGTGGGCTGAGCTATGTGCGGTCCAGATACCCAGGTCATCCTGTGTGGAATTTCAATATCATTGACATATCATACAAATTGGCAATGGACCCGGGTATAGTAAATGTAAGCAATGGACTAATTTTAATAAACGCTTACTGAACGTTTATACTATCATGATTTAAATCAATTGTCATCTCAGATAAGTGTTTGTATACTTAGGCATGTGAATAATAACACATCCAAATCTCATAGCTCAATATATGCTAAGTTCATATAAGTTATACTTAACAAGAATACACAATTTTTCTTCATTTTTCCCTTAAGAATTGATCTTTTCATATGAAATGGTCATTTTTTTTTCTTTCATGTTCTCATTCTCTTTTAGGTGCCCATTGGAATACCAGTCAAGGTCTTACCTTTTTTCATTAT
>CANYCX011981419.1:0-10171 GCA_948193385.1 Breynia disticha f. nivosa | reverse complement strand
TCCACCCATCGCAGCAATCAATCGTAGCAGCCATAAAAAAATGAGTGTGGACGTGTCACAAAACGGGAGAATGAGAGGGAACAACAGAAACAACAACGTGGCTGACATGGAAGATATGGATTTTTCAAAGCTGTTAGAGAGTCCAAGAGCTTTGAACATGGAGAGGCAAAGATCATGTGATGAGAGGTCCATACACCTTCCATCTTCCACTCATCCTATTGTTGCTGAGGCTTGGGAGGCTTTGAGGAGATCTTTGGTTTATTTTCGTGGACAACCAGTTGGTACCATTGCTGCTTTGGAGGATTCTGATGAAAAACTTAATTATGATCAGGTAAAGTTGGGATTTTTATGGTTGGATTTTGGTGAGAATTGAAAAAAAAAATTGTTCTTTTGATTTGGTATTTGGTAAAGATGTAGATTTTTATGATTGGATATTTGCTTGACAAATTATCTGAAAACAACTAAAGTTCATTGCTTTCTTATGGTTTTTGAACAATGTTTCAATGGTTTCTTGAATTGTAAAAAGTTGCTAAGCTAAGCTGCTGGATGTATTTTGTTAAGAAGATACATACAGTGGTGCTAGTCTCCATTGGAGTTTTTGTTTGGTGAATATCGAAATCCATCTTCAACTGGCATTTTACTGTTGTTATTTAACTTATATACGATAATCCCATGCTGTTTTGTGTTCTTCAGCGCTCTTTGTGATAATTATATTCAGAGAATTAAAATTTTACTCTGTTAAATGCATAGTTTTTATAGATATGGTAAATGTGTGGTTTTTTTTTTATATTTTAAATGCTTAATTTTTAATATGCAAAATTTAGTTTTGCCTAAATGGGTCAAAATGTGTCTAATTTTGTTTAAAATTAACCTGTTAAGATAAACGAGTTAAACAGGTCGATCATGATTCGTGTTAAAATTTAACCTGTTAAGCTGAACGTGTCAAACTGGTCAAGTCGTGTCACACTCTGAAAACTGACCCGTTTAACTAATCGTGTCAAACGGGTCGTGTCGAGTCAACCCGCTAAAAATCGTGTCGTGTACGGGTTGATAGGTCTAATCCGTTTAGTTAAACGGGTCGTGTACGAGTTTCCTCTATTTGTGTTATACTCGTATCTTGACCTGACCCGTTTAACACGACACGATCCGAATTGCCAGCCCTACCTAAACCCTCGTTGAAAACAAAAATTATAACTACTGCCATTCTAACATCTTGGCCTGCCCACCCATTAAAATAATTAATCTATTTATTTTTTATGGCTTTCTTTTAACTTCCTTGAATCTAAAATAACACTTAAAATTACTTATAATTAACCAATCATCAACCTTGTTAATCCTTTGATTTTATTAACTACACGTGTAAACCCTCTTTTTCTCCTTTCCACCTAAACCAGTCTGTACATATATATTTTTTAATTTAGTTGAGTCAGTCAATGCTTCCAGGTCTAACCTTTCCACTTGTGTCCCATCTTCCTTTGCAAGGAAGTTAAAAAATGTATACAAGTCTCTATTTTGTTTACTCGTTTGGTTTTTTTTAGATTCCGTGTCTTTAATTTATATGCTAGTTTTACCTCTTTTTTTTAAATTTTGCACCAAAAATATATATTAAGGAGGGCTAATGGGACTCGTAATCCCACTTACTCCGAGTCCTTTAAAGCAAGATTTCTCGTTAGTCCAATTATGAGTGGTGCTTCTATTAACTACCGTGAAATTTGTCGATTCAGAGTTATAATTCATGATTGACTCATCGAACCCAGTACCAAACCAAGCCGTCCCTGTCTATATATAACCCTCATAAACGAGCGACTCAAAAGCAAGAGAGGTAAAGAGTTCATCCTCAATGGTTCTTGCAGAGACTCCCACAAGCATGGCCGCAAGGAAGAGAATGTCTTCATTCTCTTTCCCTTCCTCCAAAACTCTCACTCCCTCTGCTTCACTTCCTACTTCTCCCTTTCCATCTCCAACTTTCTCAGAATCCATGATCGATAAGAACATTGAAACTGCAGAATCAATCATTAATAAATGGGATCTGAACTCATCCTCAATCACCAAAATTACTTCTCTCTTTCACCACAGCAGAAAAGAAGCAAAAGAGTTCCTCAGATGTGTTCGAGAATTGCGCCGAGCCATGCATTTTCTGGTGTTGCATCACACTTCCTCGGAAAAGCTAGTCCTTGCGCAAAACCTCATGCAGATTGCCATGAAGAGACTTGAGAAAGAATTCTATCAGATACTGTCTATCAGCCGTAATCAACTTGATCCGGAATCTGTTTCTACACATTCTTCAGATGGGTCCAGCAGTTTCGGGGATTTGGATGATGTTTGTTCTGAAGATGAGCTCAAACTGACGGGAGAGTCGATCACCAAGGCAGAGAAGATCACTGCGATTGCCATGAGTCATTTAAAGCTAATTGCAGATTGTATGATAAGTACTGGTTATGGTAAAGAGTGTGTCAAGATATACAAACGCATCAGAAACTCCATTGTTGATGAAGCTTTGTATATGCTTGGAATAGAAAGGTTCAAGTCCTCTCAAATTCAGAAGATGAGTTCTGAAGCTCTTGATAGGATGATCAACAACTGGCTTGATGCAGTCAAAATTGCTGTAAAAACACTCTTCAGTGGAGAAAAACTACTTTGTGATCATGTCTTTTCTGCATCCCATACTATCCGAGAGTCATGCTTCTCGAACATAATCACAAATGGAGCAGAGAATCTGTTTAAATTTCCCGCACTTGCTGCGAAAACCATGAAAACTCCAGAAAGAATTTTCTCACTTTTAAGACTCTATGAAACACTCTCTGATCTCCAGTCAGAAATAGAGCTGATATTCAGTTCTCAATTGACCTCCAATATTAAAGCACAAGCTCTTGCATCATTAACCACACTTGGCAACTCAGTTTGCGTCATTCTATCTGATTTTGAATCATCCATTCAGAAGAAATCATCAAAAACTCCAATAATTGGAGGAGGGATTCATCCGTTGACCCGTTCTGCAATGAATTACATATCTTCAATTGCAGACTACAGTTCAATTATCTCCACTATTCTTGCAGATTCTCCACAAGAGACCATATCACTGCCTGAATCGTACTTTCACAATTCCACCTCTGAAGATGGCTCACCACCAATAGTCTCAGTCCGCATGGCGAGGATCATACTGGTTCTTCTATGCTCACTTGACAGAAAAGCAGATATATACAAAGATGTATCTCTCTCTTACTTATTCCTGGCAAACAATCTTCAGTTCATCATTGAGAAAGTTTGCACGAGTCGCCTCAAGGCTGTGCTCGGTGAGGATTGGGTACACAAGCATGTGAAGAAGGTCAAACAATATGCCTCCAACTATGAACTAATAGCTTGGTCAAAAGTCGTCTCATCTTTACCGGAGAAAGACACTCCACCATTATCACCTGAAGCAGCAAAAGACTGTTTCCGGAGATTCAGTTCAGCATTTGAAGAAGCATATATGAAACAAACATCATGGAGTGTACCTGATGGGAAGCTGAGGGATAACTTGAAGATGTCCATTGCAAAGAAACTTGTGCCTGCTTACAGGCAATTCTGCGAGACACATTTGAGGATGTTGAGTGGAGAGACGAATTTGGAGATGCTGGTAAGATTTGGACCAGATGACCTGGGGAACTACCTGTCAGATCTTTTTCATGGTGCCGCCATTATAGACACGTCTCCATCAATCACATCAATAAAATGTCTAACCCGGTGAAATAAGCTCGATGAATGAACATACAAAAATACAGAAGTTAGCACAGGAGGTTGATAGACAAGTGAATGCAGATGGGCAGGAGGTGGATCCAAGGCCTCATATCAGGTTCAGGTATTTTTGCAAAATGAAGAGCTACGGTTTTCCAAGGGCCGGTCTATCAGGTGATGTGGATTGCGCTCCTAGAGATTAGAGTGATTAGCGAATATTCCAGAGGTGTTACACACCATTCTGGTGGAAGGAATGTTGGGTTGGCTTTTTGTGCTGACATGCCAGAATTAGTTATGGTTTTGTTATTAGTAGTGGAATTGCATGAGGAGGGGCCATTCCCTTGGGTATCTTTTTGTTATTGGCCTTTGGAGAGAATGGGGTCCTCTCGAATGTAACCCAGGGCAGCTGGTTCCTTTTTCCACTGCTCTCTATCAATATACTCTGCCTTCTTGATATTGTTTACTGCTAAATTGATATTTTCTGACCTGACTATTGCTCTTGTTTGCCTTATTTCTGTTTACCGAATTTGATCCTAACAGAGGTTCATAGAGTTAGAATCAAAATGGAATGTAATGGGACGTAAGTTCAATGTATTCATTCTATCAGATTTTCTAATGCTCATTTGTGCTTTGGCCATATATTCTTTAATGCTTTCTTCCTAATTATATTAGCTTCTGTTCGTCTCAAGTGGTGGGATAAACAGTAAGCAATTACAGCTGAAAACCATAATCATTACTGTATGTACTCTGTTTAGGGTGGAGTGGAGATTTCCACTTGTAGTTTTTACCTCATCCCAAATTTTGTACATGTGGCTTAGAGTACATACAAGAACAACAAAACTTTGCACATTTTAACTTGAGCTTATGAAAATGAGAAGGAAGATGGCTAATTTGCACATTACTGAATTTGATTGATCAGATTATTGAAACATGTTACAGCTATAATTGAGCTGAGTCGAGTTTTAGAGTTTTCAAACTCGACTCGTTTAAAACTTCACGAGTTAAATAAAAATTAAAATACATTTTATTTGATATAAAATTAAAAATTTATATATTTATTGGATAATATTATTAGTATTTTTTATTTTTTATATATTAATGCAGCTATTATTTTTAATTAGTATAGTATAATTAATCATCATATGTTATATATTTTATTAAAATATATTTTTATTTTAATAATGATTATTTTTAAATAAATTATATACACATTTGAAATACATAAAAAAAAATAGGAAAACTACAAATTAATAGAAAACAATCAAATATGCAATTGAGTTTATTCATGAATGTGAAACGAGCATGTTCGTGAGTTTTTAAGCTAAATACCATTTCGTTCAAGCTCGACTCATTTAACCATTCAAGTATAACATTTTGTTTATGAACATGCTCGATTATAGACAAGCAGAGCTCGAATGAATTTTCAAAGAGCTCGAACTCGAACAACTCACGAACAGTCCGATTCATTTAGAGCCCTACATGCTGTATACATTACACATGTTCAGTAAATAGATTGATCAGATTCTGAGTAGCTCAGTTAATTGATGTCAAATCAAATAGTGCCTGAAATTTACACATTTAAACTAAGAAATACAAAACTGATGGCACTTTTCAAACGTAAAACCACGAGGTATTGAGGAACTAAACAACTGCCACCTTCTCCTCTGGTCGAGGAATAGATTGCCAACCAGTACACAATTGAAGAATTTCTCTGAGGGAGACTGAAGCAGGTTCCAGTGTCCATGCAGGATAATATTCACTCGGATGGAATACAATTTGTTCATTCCCACTTGTTAATGCTTGAGCACCATTCAGAAACAAATCTCCTTCAGATCTTATTACTCCAGCCACAGTTTCTTCTTTATCTGCTGCCTGAACAACCATAGCAGGGGAGGTTTGCAAGAAAAGTTATTTACAGCTCCAGAGAAGAAACGCTTGCTTGGATCAGGGTAAGCAATTAACAGCTCAAGATGCTGCTGATACACAGAATAAATTGAACGCGAAGATACTATGGTAACTTACATAAATACATATACATCTAGAAGCAACACAACAATTCCTAAGTAATATAAATAATTTCAGCATTCTATTTATTAATAATAATCTAGCACATCTTAGAAAGTTATACCAAAATGCATCTACCACAACGGTCCTTCATTCCAATATGTTGAGAGAAAACATTGTAGATAAGGATGCACAGAATTGATCCATTCCCTAGCACACATCATTTCTGCCTAAAACTTTTTCATTTGCTTTGTGGAAAATGGACACTTTATTCCTCATAAAAATTTTAGACCACTTGTGGTTGCCACTTCAATAAACGAAGATTTGAAACAATTACTTAAATCTCCAAGATAAAGTACTGTCCATTCAAGCAAAAACAAAGTACAGAACCGTCACTCTACCTTCTCTGGATAATATTCAAAAGTTTTCTTTTTCTGCCCTGCTTCATATATATTGCATTGTGAATACATCTGAAAAAGAAAATAGAACAAAATGAAGCAACAAAAAATTTGAATTATTAGGAGTAGCAGCTCTCCATCATTCATGAGCAAGTTGTAGAGATACTACAAAGGAAAACAACACTTGTACCTGGGCTTCTACACTTGCACAAATTGCATAGATTCCCCAGTTCCTTGTGTAATTATTGTACAAATGAACTTTTCCAAATCTAAGACGAGGCTGTCTCTGCCTTGTTCCATCAAAGAAGCAATGGTGAATAGTCACACGGATGCATCTATCACCAACATGTGAGGCATTTGCTCCAATCAGCATTGTCTTGTCGTGTTGCCCAAAATAACATCTGTTCCAACACCAAACAAAATCAACAACATTGAAGACACTTAAACATATAAAAAATTACAACCAATTCCTACAAAAACCAACCTAGAAATAGTAATGTCAGTGCTCTGTCTAGTAATATCTATAAGTCCATCATCATAATCACGAAGACTGCACCGATCAATCCAAATATGCTTAGAATTCGGCTTTATTTGAATGCCATCAACATCATGTCCTCTCCCTCCTTCAAACTCAAGATTACAAATTATCACATGCTCACATTCTTTCAATCTCAATCCTTTGTCAGTAAGCTTAATCCTCTGCCCTCTTCCATCAATTGTCTTATACGACGAAACACTCAAAAAAGACTCGAGCTTTATAATTCCTGAAACCTCAAACAATATCCACAAAGGCTCTTTTCTCCTACAACCGTCCCTTAGTGATCCAGGACCGTCATCTACAACACAAATATTTCAAAATTGAGGGATGCTACACTTTATAAGTTTTCTATTCACTTTAAACAGAGATAAAGAAAACAACGTTTGCAAGAAATTGAGATGCATCTCAACCATATAAACCAACAAAAGTTGAAACCATCAAACCATTAACAATTTTCCAGTTTTCTCCTACAAATAATAACATCACATCCGCTGCAACGCGAATTGAGATGCAGAACATTTCCATGAATAAATTGAGAATAAAATAGGAAGTGTCCGTGTCGACAATGAGTGACAAAAACAACAATAGTTGTCAACATTCCTTTTCAAATTTATGCACAAGAAGCCTAATTATTCGATTAATCAAAAGCTAAGCTGAGTAAAATGGTTTAATTAAAAACAAAATTAGTTAGGGATTAAAAAAGGTTAAGAATGCAAACCGGCTAAGGTGGTGACGTGATAGATAGGGCCGTGGAGGCCGCCGATGGCGAAGCGACCGAAACCTTCGGCTCGACCGGCGAGTGATCGCAAGGTCAAGTCCACGTCAGCGTAGGGCAATGAGGACATTGGTTGTTATGGGTTGAGTGGATTGGAATCGGAAGATTGTTTATGTGAGTTCTTAGCTGATCGTTGTAAGTGACAAGTGGCCGTTATTCCCGACTTTTGAACTCTGTTTCTCCATTTATGTAGTAATTTATTAGATCAATAGTGCCCTCACAATCATGCGAAACTGTCGAATACATTTACATGTAATAAATTAAAATTATTTTTTTACTACTTTATGTCTTTATCAATTGAATTATATTTTAAAATAATATTTTTAATTATATTAAGTATTTAATACTTTATTTAAAAATATATTATTTATCTTTGTAATCTTGCAAACATAATATTCAACTTCAAAATTTTATTTGTTTAGCTAAAAAGTTATTAATAAAAAATTTTATTCTAATCCAATAATATAATAAAATTTTTATCTTTCCATAAAAATAGGAATTCAATTCATATAATTAAATTGTTATTATTAACTTTTTTGGAAAAATTATTTTTGTCTTACAAGTTACATAATTAAATTATCATTTTTAAATAATTAATAGCAATTAATTAATTAAGTAGCACAATCGCTAAATAAAAAAACAATTCCAAAAACTATATAAAAAATAGTATTATGCATAAAATTTTGTTGTTAGCTTCTCATGCAAGTTCATAACTAGACTTTGAAATTAAACCTGACAAATCGTGTTAGTGAGTTGAGTTGACGTCACAAAATAATGCATATGATTCTATTATACATAATTATTTAAGGAAAGAGAGAGAAAATTTGGAGCTGGACTGCTGGATTCTTTCTACTTAACTTTTATCTAGCTTCTTTGTACTTGAAACCAAAATTATATATTTTTATGAGACGCGAACTCAGTGATTAGTCATTTAAAACAATTTAAATTTTAACCATCCTTTTTATACAATCACATTTGTAATCATATATCTTATAAACTTAAATCAAGATATCATTCATAGAACATTCAGTCTATATCCGCTCATCTTCGAATCTTGTATAATTTGTTCATCTTCTTATTTTACCCAATGTTAAAAAATATGACCGAACCGGCCGGTCAAACTGGTGAATCGGTCACTGGTCTGATCTAGTTTTAACATTCAAACCAGTCTGTAAGTTAATCGATAGTCAAACTAGTGAAAACGGACGAACAAACTGATTCAACCGATGAACCAGACCGATTTTAAGTATTGAAAAAAATAAATAATTTAAAAATTAAATAATTTGTATATTTATATATATATTTATTTTTTATTTTATTATTATTATTTTTAAATTATTGGTTCAACCAGTGAACCAAACACCCAACTTCTTTGTCGGTCGATCACCATTCTGGTTCTGATAACACTGATTTTACCGCTCATCTCCGTATTTTACCACTCATCTCCGATTGATCATTTATTAACACTGCGGCTCATCTCCTCATACTCCTCAAATCAACTAATAATCACCAATACATATACCATATCAAAATTTAAATATATTTATACATATCTATGCATACCAATTCTGTCATATGAAATTTTTGTCTCATTTCCACATATACACATATATCATTCTTTGATATCATCATATCATAATCAATTATATAAAACATTATCACATATAACTTTACTTAAGTGATTTTTATTACTTACCTGGTCTAGCTGAAATACTCAGAATTGTCCGGACTCTGATCTCAACTCTGTAGTCTATCTTGTCATCCTATATATTAATAATAACAAAGTCTATAATACATAATACACTCAATATCAACACTAAATACATGTATATGCATGTGTATGAATTCCTTAAACCTTATTCATCCACTTATCCAATAGCAGCCTAATCTTATTATACCTTTTGAACGTATTCATTAAATTTTTTACCACTTCTATCGAATAAACATTCAATATTAATACCTATAATTTAAAATCTTTTTCATTCAATCATTTTCTATACCTTTCTCTTTTATTTGTTAATTACTTGTAAACCTGTATATCTTTTAATTATCAACACGATCTCGAACACGACCTGTAGTAGTGTAATACGATCCATGAGTGCGGCCCGTGTTAAACTAGCACAATCACCATGTTCATTAGCACATCCCCTGTGTACATATAACACACTACTCATGTTAATTTACACAGCCTATGTGGATAAACTGATTATGAAAATAATACTGTAAAATGATCACACTGTTTGAAATACAACCTATGTTGAGTACTCAAGCAATTCTAATTAGTATAATTTTCATAATAAGCCAATCCTCAGTAGGTACTATAAACAAAGTAATAAATCAACTCATTATCAACTATTTATATCATATATAATTCAATTGTAAATATTCTTTTCATACATCTAATAAGTAATTCATATAAAGCTTATATTCAACAACATCAATACATTTAACATACAAACATCCATAAAATCATACATTATGCACATGATCGATCCTATTACATACTCTATCTAATGTAAGAGAGAAGATCTGGAACCCAGTTGTCTAACCTACTAATTTTATCTATCTTCTTTATACTTAAAACCAAATGTGCACATTTTTTGAGTTACGAACTTAATGAGTAATAAGTATACTTATTTATTCAATTTCATGTTTACATCAATGATTACCCTTATTCATTTAAACTTGAAATCTTATATAATTTATATCTTTAACATATGCATTAATTTATATTCACTCATA